>ML826243.1:22658-35252 GCA_009831015.1 Picea engelmannii
CCATTGTAACTGTTCCACCCTATCCCCGCCCCTTCTGGACTTGATCACGCGATGTTGGATTTCATCACCAACTAGTACGGTCATCAAAAGAAGGTCCTGTTTGCTTGGTTGTGATTCTTAGATTCTATTAGCGTATGCTGTTTCTTTTGCTTAGTGGACCTTAGGTCGAGTTAGTGTTAATGGCATCGAATCCTGGGAGTACCAATGGAGGAACCCCTTCTTCTGGGGAACCTTATAACTTTCCTTCATTTGGAAACTTTGGTCCTCCATATGTTGCCACACTGAGTCTTCCAGGACTCACTATTGGATTACCAGTTTGGTTGTTCCCCACTCCAGTGATCCCAAATCCTCCAAACGTTTTAGTTACACCTAATACTTTGGATGTCAATACACCACCCACACATCAACCTCACATCAACTTTTCGCCTTCTTTGTCCATCAAGTCTCCTTCCATTTCTCCTTCTTCGCCTAGTGAAATCTCTAAAGCAAGTAGCCAAGTTGATCAAAATAAGAAGAAACGGAAAGAGAAGAAGAAGAAGAGCCCGAAAAGGACCAAGGCCACAACAACATCAGATGTTGGTTCCAAGAAACCAGTTACTGTTAATAGTACTGGGAGTGTTGATGAGATCAACAAGATTAAAAGGAATAATCCAAAACCCAAATTCCCTTGCAGCCTTTGTAAGAGTGACCATTTTCTGAGGGATTGCCCCGGTCTTTCCCAGGTCTTAGAAATGTGGTATTCCATGTCGTTGGCCTCTGTCGATCATGTCAATGATACCCCATCGACTAGTTATGTTCAAGTTGGTAAGAAGAAGAAAATTGTCAAGTTTCCTTGCATGTTGTGTAAAGGTAATCATTACTCTCACCTTTGTCCTCGTATGGACGAGGCTTCTTCTCTTTTGGAAAAACTTCAACTTCCAAAAGGTTATCGTAATCTTTCCTCTGAACCATCATTGGTTGATGGACTGGTCAATCCGGTTCCATCTCTGGTCAGTCCGGTTGATCAAGTGGTCAATCTAGTTTCCTCCTCGATTGAACCACAAACCCAAGTAGTTGATCCAGTTACGTCATCGATCAGCCCCACTCTTCATCAAAAGAGTGACACCAAAGTGGTCGATCTTTTCTCATCTTCAGTCGACCCCACTCTCCTGTTAGAGAGTGACACCAAAGTGGTCGATCCGTTTCCACCCTTCGACCCCATTCTTCCCTTGGAGAATGAAACTCAAGTGGTCGAGCCAGTTTTTCCATCAGTCGATCCCATTCCTCCATTGAGGAATGCTAAAGTGATTGATCCCATCCCTTCCTTGGTCAGTCCCACTCTTCCTTTGAAGAGTGCCAAAGTGGTCGATCCAGTTTCTCCATCGGTCGATCCCATTCCTCCATTAAGGAATGTTAAAGTGATTGATCCAGTCCCTTCCTCGGTCAATCCCACTCTTCCTCTGAAGAGTGCCCAAGTGGTCTATCCAAGTCCACCATTAGTCAATACGATCCAATCATCGATCAATCCTACTCCCCTTTTAGAGAGTAAACCCAATACTTCCCATGTGTTTCTCGTTAATACGGACTCTACCGTGCCGGGGGGCATTCCTCCTCCTCCTGTGGAACCCCCTCCAAGTAATGAAGCCATCCTTTTTGATTGGGGTGCGCTAACTGGACCTCGTCTTCCCTCCCACATTCCTTTCCAGATTGTAGTACAGGTTCATGGTTGGGACGTTCCTCAAACGTTGATAGATCAAGGTGCGTCTGTTAGTATTTTTTCTTCTGTTGCTTGGTACGCTTTGGGTTGTCCGCAGCTTGCACCAGTTACACAGAATCTATTAGCTTTTAACAGAGGAACTAGTCAACCTTTAGGGATCCTTCCTCAATTTCCTGTAACTTTGGGAGGGAAAACTGTCTTTATTGATGTCATGGTAGTCCGAGACCCCTTGTATTTATATTTACTCCTTGGGCGGGATTATGTCTATGCCATGAAAGCTATTGTATCCACTCTTTTCCGTGTGATATCTTTCCCTCACGATGGAAGAATTGTGACTATCGATCAACTTTCATTCATCGGCCCCGACTGGGTTACCTCCCTAAGTGGTTCTTATATGCAGACAGTATCACCCATGCCGCATGTCAATTATGTGGCATTGTCTCCCATGACCTCAACTTCCGACGATTTGGATCCGGTGGTTGACATGGTGATCTCTTCGATAGGGTTATTGGAGCCTGATATCCTTACCCCTGTCATGACCCTCGATATGTGTTCCTTCCAGAGTGATTCTCTTCCATCTGACGAAGATCTCTTGGAATCCATGACCGAGTCTTGTCCATTGACATGGTATCCTTCCAGAGAATTATCCTCTTGGAAGCCATGATCAAGAAGCATGTCACGAGCATAGTTTCTCTTCTCTGTGGCAAGCTTGTTAAAAAATGAAATAGAGGTCCTGAGCATAGTTTTCCTCTCTATAGCAAGATCGTTAAAAAATGAAACAACAATCTGGGGATCGAACCTAGAACCTTGAGCATAGTTCTTTTCCTGTGTCAAGCTCGTTAAAAAATGAAACAATCACCTCTCCCTTCAAGTTGAGTCTTTCGCCAGATCTCGTAGATGTCGAGTCAAGTCTTTTGTTAGGACTCGTTTTTAACCTTCATTTCATCCACCTGTATCCTTTTTCTCCATCTAGCACATAAATTGGTGACAACCTCAAAGTCGGTGAATGAATTGAAGCTTGGGGGGCATGTCTCCATCCTTTGATGATCATTCTGGAGCCAAATCACCAACTTTCAAGATGGGGGCATACCGAGCTTAGTCTTTGTTCTTTCTCATGCTCGTAAATACATGAGAATGTAACCAGGTAAAATTTTATCTCTTTTTTGGACCCGTACGGATACAAACACACGAAAAAGGAACCCCCTTGGAGTCTCCTTTAAACCCTTTTCAGACTCTCTAAATATGAAAAGATTGTCGAGTGATCTTGCTTTCTTTCACACTCGTTAAAAGGTCAGAAAGAGCGTCTTTCGAGAGATAGTTTAAACCTTTTTTGATCTCGTTGGACTACTGTACAAAAAAGGAACTAAGAGAGTTCTCTTTTAAGTGTTTTTCCAAACTCTATAATCTCGAAAAACCTTCGAGTTTTCTATCTTTGGACTTGTTAAAGCACACATCGACAGGCCCATATGGGAACGAACCCTTACTTCTTTCAGTTCGTTAAACAAAGGAAGAGGAACTTACCGAAGGTGAGTTATATCGAGCATGTGTTATCCTCCTCGAGCTCGTTAAATTAAAAAGAGTTACTCATCTATCTAGATGGGGGAAAAATTGAAAGGAGAAAGCCAAGCAGTCTCTTGAGAACACCATCTAGCACTTCTTAGAGTCGCCCTTGAACACGACACTTTGTCATTTTCTCATATCATAATCCACTGAACCTCTGTACTGAGCCAATATTTGAGTATCCTTTCACTCCTTTGGGTCACCCGATGCAAGTCACAGTATCCATTGCACATTTTTGGTCCATGTCATGTTTTGTTGTTGTGCCCCAGTGTTCAAGGGAAGTATCCGCCTCGAGAATCAACCATCCCAAATATTTTGTCTCAAAACCTGTTTCAATCCATGTTCTTTTGACCTACCAATTACATATTCGTACATGTTTCGCGTCGTTGATGGGGGATACATCAGGGCCCTCCCTCGATGAGTCTATTCCTATCGACTTCGACACATTATCCAGGAATTAGACTTAGAAACTAATTAGTACTTTGGTACCTGCATGCCTCAATGGCAGGCCTCCTCATGTTCGACAGTGGGTTTACATCATTGACCTCTAATCGAATGATTCCAAGAACGTTCGACTTAATCTCATCTATTCACATTCAGTGGAATTTACTAAGATACCTTGGGAATCATTGACATTAATGGTGATCTCCCTCGCACTTGTTAACGGTTTACCTCATTGACCGGTAATCAAGTAGTTTCTGCCGTGTTCAACACCAAGACATCCATTCACATGGTTAGAATCGTATCGCACGGGGATTGGTAAGAAGACCCTGGGTTGAGTAATTCACTTTGATATATGTTTCGCCCAGGTTGCGAAGGAGTTCTGGACAAAGACACATACATTGTTACATAGATCCACTTTGTATTGGTCGTGGCTATGTCTTGTCATCTCGTGGATCCACTGTGTATTCTTCGTGGCTACAAGCAGTCTAAGTCATTAGAGTATAGATCCACATTGTATCTTCGGTGTCTATACCTTTTTATCAATACAATTATGGATCCGCAATGTATTTTATGGCGGCCATATCTTGCAAGTCTTGATCACCCAAGCATAGGTATGCCTGCCTTGGGTTTTGAAATATGTCATGATATTTGTTGGATGCTTGTGTGCAGATTTTGTCAGGTTCTCTGAGTCTATACCCTTGCTTGAGCATCTACAAAGTATTTCAGTCATCAGTTCCTATCTTCTAACTTCATACTTTGGGGGGCAATCTGTTACACATCAAAATTACTCACTTTGATAGTGTCGCAAGTGTCGTATTTTGCTCACAAGGTCGCAAGTGTCGCATGTTGCTCACAAGTGTCCTAAAGTGTCAAAGAAAGCATGTTGCCACGATGCCTATGTTGTTCCTATAACGACATGAGAAAGACACTTGAAACACCTCAACATCTGATTTGGAAGAGGAGAAATGAGTCAACAAGCTTGCAAACCTTTTGCCATCTGAAAGCACCCAAAAAAATTGAGTTTTGGAGAGGAGCGCTCCCCCTTACACTATCCCGGAGCGTCGACACTCCCCAATACACTTTCAGGGAGCGTTATAATGCTCCCCTGGCCCTTTTGAGGGAGCGCTATAGATTTTGAGGGCGTTGGCACCCCCTAAAGCCTACTAGGGAGCGCTACAACGCTCTGATGGCCCCTTTGAGGGAGAGCTACCTATTCTGGGTGATTGTTAAGCTGTTGAGATGAATGGGGGAAGCATATTTTCATTATTGGAAAGTAGTTGAGCTCGAATCCCTAGTCCAGCCATGATCCTAGGGAAGATCCTCAACTGAAGGAGGAAAATCCTCAACTTCCCCAAGGATATATCAATTGGTTAAAGCCTCTCCAAGGCTATATAAGCAAGCTTTCTAATGGTGAAAAGGGAATGGAAAAGAGATAATCATACCAAACTTATGATCTCATGAGTGGTATGGACTGCAAAATAGAGAATGTCAAACTTATGATCTCATAAGAGAGGATTGAAAGAGGAGAATTACACCAAACTTATGATCTCATAAGTGGTGTTGGAACATAGCTGATAGAGGAAGAATTGAACATATGAAACTTATGATCTTGGAGGAAACTGACAGCCAGCCAAAAGAGAGTGATCAGTGAAGCTGCTGTTATCCAGGTTGTGGATCTTTCAGGCAAGGTTTAGATGAAGAGAACTTGACGAAGCTGCCGCATTCACATCTACGATTGTAAGTATTGCTATCATTATTCTCATTAATATGACACGCTTGGCCTGTTTCTTTCTATTTTGTGTCTGATATCACATGAACTTATCATTTATTGATAGATCTATTTTCAAGATAATGTCAATAGAGTAGGAAGTGGTTGTATCTTGTTTTGTCCACAGACCTCAGCAAGGAGCAAAAGGATTGGAGTGCAACTTGGAGCGTGCAGGGACAAACGTCGATTAAAATGTACTTTTGTTATCCTCCCTTCTCATGCATTAGTTTATATAGATTTGAAAGGAAGTCAGTGTCCACATTAAGCATTTTTCTGTCTAGGGTTAAGGTCAAACCTTAGAGGTGATCTACCTATCCGCAGGGAGATTTTCCTACAAAAAGGGGAATAGGTCAGCAGGCTAATGGACATGTTATCATGTATTAATTAGCCAACAGGTACCTCAGATATGAAGTGGAAAATAAAGGATGGGTGACGGGTGTGCTAGGATGATGTGGAAGGCAGGGATTGGAGGATAGGTGAAGGGGATATGATGTGTGATGGGTGAGTGGAGGGGGAATAAGCTAGTGGAGTGATGAGACATGACTTATAAGCAGCAAGTAGTGGTATATGACGTCACGGGACAACAAGGGTAGTGGAGTGTGATGTCACGAGGTGGCGGTGGTATAGGAGTCTGGTATGGCGGTTAACTCAGAGGGGGGGGTAGGTGGTAACCAGTTTAGATAAAGGAGAGGTTGAGTTAACCAAATGGTGACACGTCAGGAAGGGGCCCATCGAGGAATACCGCCAACTCAAACACCCCCCTCGCCATTAAAGGAAAAATGGTCGGGGGCTCCGATATTACCTGTCTGTCATCGATCTGGGCATCATCCACTCATCCGTAGATCTTGGCACACCTTTTAATCATGGGGCGTGAACCATATTGCACTGCAGAAACTTAGGATAGCATGGATTTGTGGGTTTTTTGTGCTATTTTCTTTTATTCTGCCACCAAGGGGTTAGAACACAACCTTCTAACATCAAAATAATGAATCTTATACAACATCATGCTTATTTTATTGAAGGGAAGCCAACTAACCTATATTCTAACCTATTTTTCTAACACATTCAACCCAGATTAGATTGTTGGGATGACAATTGCTCTATCCTAGGGCTATTTGATCAAGTTTAAACAGTTTGATCAAATTTATTCACTAACTAACATATCTTCTTGGCTAAGATTAAACAGTTTAACCAAGCTTTATTCACTAAACCTAACAGCATAAATTCAAAATACTTGACCATGGTTAGACTATATGGACCAAGTCATTATTATTGCATGGGGCCTTATTATTTTTGTTTTATGCCCTCTTTTATTCTTTTCTTTTCTTTTTCTCTTTTTATTTTCTTTTATTTTCTCTTTTTATTTTTCTCTTTTTCTTTTCTTTTCTTTTCTCTTTTTCTTTCTTTTGTAAATTATTTGCAGAGTGAAAAATTATTTGCAAACCAAAACACAACGAAGGGATAAATTTCTAGTCACCAATTGATCCTATGAAACATAGGGTTATAACACAACTCATTTTTTTGTCATTAATGAAATAACTCTCATTATATTATGATTCTTTGTGTTAGTTTATGAATATGATGATATTATATGTATGTTATTTTTAATCTAACATTGAATCTAAACTGTTTACGATTAGTTAGTTAGTGGATAACTACTCTCTTGTAGCTGCATATTTCCTTGTATGCACGACTTTTAGAAGTTTGTTGAGAAGGAATTCCATAGTGAAATACATCAAGTGGGATCTAATCCAAATTAGGATTGTATATGAACTCTTCTTCCCTTTTCTAGAAATTTAGTTATCATAGGTAGGTATTCATGATTGTTTGTTTAATTAGAGTTTGAGACAAGTTTCATTTTGTTTTGATATATTGTGGTTGTGACCCAAATACCATAGAGAGTAAAATTTTGTAAAAACAATGAATGAATAACCAAATGAAAGAGTGTACGAGTGAATGGAGAAGAACCCCTAAAAAAACCCACAAGGGATGTTTATATAATTACATGAAATCAATAACCACATGGCCTTCCCCCCAAGAAGCTCATGTAACTACTTTTCTCAATTAAACCAAAATGGGTAAATAAAATATAAATGAAATACATATCCCCTTTATCCCCCTCTCTCATGGAATCATAGCCCCTTATCACTTGTCCCTATCTGTATTGTAGCCAACGATGTAATTTATTATTATATATATAGAAGTATTACATTTTCTAGGCACTCTGACCCCTTTCCACCTTTACCTTCTCACCATCGTAAGTCATAATTACATAATGCATTCTAGTTCATAGGGATCAAAACTGGGGTGTTACAAAGTACCATAAAATTTGTGAATATTTTTTTATTCCCCTGTACCAACTCATATTCCACTCAAAGACACCATGTATGACTTACAAATATCTGGCCCTTGTAAGGTGCATAGGTGAGTGGAATATGCTCAATTATGGAACATATATTAGGGTTTACAATACTATGAAAACCCCTCATATTCTCCTTAAATTTTTCTAGGACAAGATGGTTTTGTAGGAAATTTACTATCATATAATGATACTTGGAGTAGGAAATTTACTATCATATAATCTATACACCTATGTTGTTTTGGGTAGGTTCATACTCATTAAATAAAACCAAAGAATCATGGGAAGAGGTGAACACCTTAGCTTCATTCCATTTTGCAAATGAAATATTCTGTAAGCATGACCCCCAATGAATCATCAGTATGCACTGCTATAACTGCAAGTATAGTTGGACTTACAAGTCAAAAAACTAGGAAGAAGAAGAAATCCATCACAGGGACGGAACTTATGAAAAAGTAATCTTTATAAGAGGAATGATCTCTCAAAATGAGGGGAAAATAGAGAATGAATAGAGATCGATAGAGGCACAAAAAATAGGAAAGAAGAGGAAATATAGCTAAAATATGAACCAGAGAAAAAGAAGAAAGAATATGAGGAAGAAAGAGAAGTAGCGAAATAGAAAAGAAAAGAAGAAAAACAAAAGAATAAATAATGGGAGGAAGTGGAGAGAAAGAGAAAAGAAGTGGAAATTGTTGAAGTAGCAGAAAAAGAGGAACAAAATAAAAGTAAATAAGAAGAACATGAGCATAAAAGACAAGAAGAATAGTGAAATATGAAGTAGAAGAAAAAATAGTAGTAGAAGAAACAATGAAGGAAACAAAAGAAGAAGGAGCACAAAGGAAGAAGGAAGATGAGGAAATGAAAAGAAAGAAAGAGGAGGATCAGGCCCAAGATCATATGGACACAAATGTCCCAAGGTCATCTACAAACCTTATTTTTACTATAGGACATTTTCCTCTTGGTGACTTGGGGTTGGGAGCTTTCACACCATTGAAAGAACGAAAAATAGAAGGCCTAAACTCTTTCAGATTCGACAAGGATTTGGGTACAATTGTGCAAAAGAAAGTGAATCATTACCTATAAATGGTCTATCCCATCTATCAGTGATGACCGAGAAAAAAGTAGTTGAGAAAATACAAGAGGATCCTCTATCCATAGATTCATTCGGCATGGCCTTCACACAATCCTCTAAGAAAAATTTGATCATATTATAGGAATTAGAAGAGAAGGAGGAAAATATAAGGATATTGGAGGAAGACTTGTAGTTTTAAAAAGTTGATTGAACTAGTGTCTAGGATTTTAGAAAGTGTGTTGAATTACTAAGAAATGAACTCCACAATCTATCCAAGGACATGTACACAATACTACAAGTATTCCAGAAAAAATCCCATCAAATCAAGGAGAAAATAGATAGACTCCAAGATAAGAAGGGGGAATTCATCAGTATCATGACTGGTCTACATGAAATAAAATAATTTGAATTTGACAACCCAAACGCTCCAGAAGATATGCCTCGGTTGACCAATTGGGAAGACAAGCTAAAATATTTCACCCTTGACAATTCTCAACAACTAGGAAAGAAGGTATAAAAGGAGTTGAAAGCTTCACTTGTGACATGCACCAAACTTGACAAATATTCCTTTATATTGAATTTTAATGACCATCTTCCTTGAGTTGAATATTTAGGCCAATTGAAGTCAAATGAAATGGTTCTCAGAGAGCTCAGGGGAAATATGAATTAAAGTGAGACAGTTGTCAGGGTTCTACTCATAATATCTAGTGCCGACATAGATAACCATCTTATGATACCTTCTCATGTTGGAAAAACAGGATCACGGAGCAATAAATTAAAACAAATGTGGAAATAAAACACAGAAGATACAAAATACAATAGAGAAACAAATATACATGGTTCACCCAATGTGGGCTACATCCACCAGAAAAATTTGTCAGGTCCTTCCTTTATTATTATCCAGCAAATGAAGGGATACAACCTACAACACACCAGTTGTAACTTCATCTTCTTTCTCTCATAGTATCCTCACTCAGAGTAAAATATTCACAATAATACATAGTCGCAATACATTTCCCTCATAAAAGAGGGTTTCCTTCTAAGGAAAAAAACCCTAACATAGCTTCTACCGTCACATCTGCGACCTTATAATGAATGGTACAAATTTACTATGAAATTACAATATACATTTACAAGGAAAATTTTCCTTCGGGGGTCCGCTTGCCCCCATACACCCCTGCACTCCCCCACGTGGAGGAGTGTATATTCTTCTGGGGTGTAAAGTCTGCATGGGGTATAAACACGACTGAAAACAAAGACCTCTAAATCAGGAATATAATCAGGCTCCACAACCAACATCCCAAACCTAAAATATGATACAATATTTCATGGTAAATCTCATAAGGGACATGGTTACTCTCTCTCAAAACTCAAAAACTCATGAATTTTCCCTAGAGTCACCATTGTATCGTAGAATTATTTCTAGTTCAATTTATCATGAATCATGGGATGCCTACATTAAAGAAAAGGCAAAAGGGAAGAGCACAAATTAAAATTTGAATTTGTGTCTATCACGATTTATTTTTTTATTGTATCATCTAAAAATGGGATTAGGATAGTGAAGAGTTTTTGTAACATCTTATTGATGAATACAATATGTAATGTCCCCCACCTCTTAGAGAGGTGATGAGGAGACTCAGTGGCATGGGCACCCCCACTAGGTCATAGTCTCACATTGAAGGGGGGAAAGTCAAGAAGTTAAAAGTTATATTTTTAAGTCGACTTAAGAAAGGAAAAGGATAAAGGAGTAAAAGATAACTCAATAGAAGAATAGAAGATTAACCCTGGGAGTTAACCTAACTCAACCAAGAATTAGAAGGAAAAGTATAAGTAATAGGTTGGGGTGCACCTATTACTCATTTTGGTTTTGGATTAACATTTTCTATTGCTCTTGAGCATTCAGTTTGGGGGTTTTGCTATACAAACCCTTGTGAGAAACTCAGTGGTGAAATATCAACTCACCTTGTTCCGCAGCTTGGTCTTAGGGATGAAAGACTCCTCCACACCATTATAGTCTCATCCCATCTCCATATAGTGCTTCAGAAGGTATCAAATCGTACTATTCTTGTGTTTCCAGCAAGGGCGCACCATCATCTGGAGGGGGGTTCGATCCAGCTTATCCTGAGGACCTGGGGCCATTCCGACAGTTGGGTTTTGTTTGCAGGGGTAGGACCATCAGTTTGAGGGATTTTCTGGAGGGTTATCATCATTCTACATTTGTCTACAGATTGGGACATCTTCGAGCCATAGGGGACGTCCTGTAATTCAGTAAAACTCATATCTAGGGAGATCTGCTTGAGATCTGAGTCTGAAACTTCTCCCACGGGATTCTCATAGCCCAATATATATTCTTGGAGAGTTTCAAAGAATTCAGAGGCCTCCTTCATCAGGGACAAACCAGCTAGGGTTTCAGTCATCCAGTGAGGCAACCCATTCAGTGGGAAATTCATATCTATGGGGTTTGAGAGTGGATTTGGGAATTTGGACATCTGGGTTGTCCTTACAATTGCTCGATCTATCATTTGGCATATTTCTCAGGAGGATTGGACACTTTTGGTAGTAAGGCAGAATTATTGAGGGCTTCAGCATTCTAGCAGGACGTGGCACTTTCCATCTTGGAGGTTGAGCATTAGTACGGCTCAGATCTACTTGATTCAGTCTTCATTGTATATCCACCCTTTGGAGGCTTATTTTGTAATGTCGGGAGCATTTTGTAGAAGCTCATATCTATTTCTTGTACGGCCATCTAAGGTTTATGCCAGATTGGCCATCTATTGTATTGATCTTGCATTGCTCATAATAAAAAGGTCAGATCTTTGCTTGTGCTTCTACATCTTGAATATATTGTGATCTCCATGTGTTGATGAATCTTGTATGCACTTAATAACTCAATAAATTAGTAGTAGCTAGTGATTCCAAGAAAGAATTTGGCTTGGGATCATTACACAATAAGTCACAAGGAGAATTTATCTAAGGCAACCTATATAAACCATAAGACACCCATTTTGGAGGGGTTCTTTAGGTTTGTAATTTTTGGAAAAACTATTTTTTCTAAAGATAATATTGAGAATTACTCAAGTCCATTTTCATAGAGATAAATGCATTGGTTACTTGTATTCTTTTTGTTGTGAAAATTTTAAAGTGAATGTTTGTTTCCCTGAAGCATTGTAAGAGTTTATTTTTACAAATAGATTGTTTTTTTGTGAATGAAATATTCCGCAATAATTGTGTTTCTCTTTTATGAATTGTTCTAATATAGTGAGAATATTTATATGTATGAATCAATAGTTAAGACTTATCTCATTATTACTTGATATGTGTATGTTATTAGGCTTTCCCCCTTTTTACAAATATCTAAATGAACTATTTATGCAAATATTACTAACACTCAGGTCTATTCATTTGTTAATATTAGCACTCCTACCTAGGATAGGATAAGATAGGATTCATTTTCAATATTTATCTTAGTTTTCATTTGCATCCCCTCGCATTAAACCATTCACTCACTGTCACCCCCAGTAATGATAATTGGGATAGAATCCAGATGGCTCTCCTAATTGTTACACATTATTTTCGTCATCCCTATGATCGTTAATGATGTAAACCTATCTATTGCCTTTAGAGGGGTCACAGTGGCCTGAGTTCCTGAAGAGAGAAGGAAGAAGAACTTTTCCTGAGAAAAGAAGTTGCATTTT
>ML826243.1:65081-83814 GCA_009831015.1 Picea engelmannii
TCTGCATTATTATCTGTGTTGTCAAGCTTTGAATGGTTGTCATCCCGTTGTTTAGCTCATAACCTGATAATAATTTTTTGATTGTCTCTTAGACCCTGCTTTGCACTGGTTTAGTTACAATTTATTCTCCACTCACTTTAAAGCTGCCTGTTGATTAATCAATCTTTGAGAGCACTATCTATTTGTTTATCATTTTTATGTTTGAATGCCATAAGCTATATTGAGTTGTCCCATTGATCCACATTCACAAAATACAAAAAAAACATTCATTTCTTAAGTTACCAAGCACCTCTGGTCTGCAACCACAGAGGGTTTCTTGGAGTGATAACATGGGGATGATAAGCTGAGCTAAGATGCAATTGTGTGCCTTGTAGCTTAAACAGTTCTTGCCAAAAATTGCTTGTGAAAGTTGGGTCTCGATCAGAAACAATAGAGTTTGGCATGCCATGCAGCTTGAAGACCTAATCCATGAAAATTTGGGCCACCATGGATGCAGTAAATGGGTGGTGAAGAGCACAAAAATGAGCATACTTGGAAAGGCGATCCACCACCACCATTATCACTGATTTATTCCCCGATTTGGGTAAGCCTGTAATAAATTCCATATAGATATCCTTCCAAATAGCAGGGGGAATCGGAAGCAGTTGGAGGGTTCCTGGAGATTTGGCTGTTTCCCCCTTGTTGCATTGGCATACCTCACATTCAGCCAAAAACTTACAGATGTCTTGTTTCATACCATCCCAGAAAAAAGAACGTTTGACTCGGTCATATGTTTTGGTGAACCCGGAGTGCCCCATTGTGGGTGTAGCATGAAGCTCAGAGAGTACCATGGATTTGAGCTTGGATTGTTTACTTAAATACAATTTACCTTTGTATCGAAGCTCATCCTAAAGCCAGGAGTACCCTGGGGGAGCCTGGGCCTTGTTCTGCAGTTGCTGGATCAGATGCGAACTTTTGGGGTCTTGCAGCCATTCTTGGTGCACAGCTTGCAGCCAATCAGGTATAATGAAGGAAAGAGAAAAAAGGGATCCTTCCTCTTCATATTTTCGGGATAGTGCATCCGCCACGACATTGTCTTTGCCCTTCTTGTAAATGATCTCATAATCATATCCAAAGAGCTTAGTGACCCATTTTTGTTGCTCCTGGGAGGAAATTCGTTGTTCCAGAAAGTACTTGAGGCTTTGATGGTATGTCTTAATTTGGAATCATTGCCCCAAGAGATAAGGACACCATAATTCAACGACATGCAGAATCGCCAACATTTCTTTTTCATAAATGGGTTTGCCCAGATTATTTTCAGACAGTTGTTTGCTAGTGAAGGCCAAAGGTCGACCCTCTTGCATAAGGACAGTGCCAATTCCTTTCACTGAGGCATCGTATTCCAACACAAATGTCTTTGCGAAGATGGGAAGGGCTAGAACCGGAGTGGTGCACATGGTCGTCTTCAAAGTTTGAAAATCTTGAGCAGCTGCTGGGGTCCAAGTGAAAGAGTTCTTTTTAAGGAGAGTCGTGAGAGGTGTTGCAATCTTTCCATAGTTCTTAACCAACTTGCAATAATACCTTGTGAGGCCCAAAAATCCATGCAATCTTTTGAGAGTCTTAGGGTGTGGCCAATATTGCATAGCTTCAATCTTTTTTGGGTCCACCCTGACGCCATCCTTGCCCACTAGATGGCCCAAGTATTCTACTTCGGATGCACCAAAAGAACATTTGGACCGTTTCAGGAAAAGCTGGTGCTGAGAGAGTAGGCTGAGAACTTGATCCACATGAGTAAGATGGTCTGTCCATGTATTTCTATATATGAGGATATCATCAAAGAAAACTAAGAAAAAATGACAGAGAAAAGGGCAGAAGACATGGTTCATGAGGCTCTGAAAGGTGGAGGGGGTGTTACACAAACCAAAGGGCATGACCAAAAACTCGTAGTGGCCCTCATAAGTTTGAAAGGCCATCTTGGGAATGTCGGACTCTTTCATGCGTATCTGGTGATAGCCCGAGCGAAGATCAAGTTTGGTGAAGAATTGGGCACCACTCAGTTCATCCAGGAGGTCATCAATGACAGGAATGGGAAATTTGTCTTTGATGGTGATTTTATTGAGAGCACGGAAGTCAGGACACATTCGCCAAGAACCTTCTTTATTTAGTACCATGACGACCAGAGAGGAGTAAGGACTCGTAATAGGATAGATGACTTCGACAGTAAGGAGTTCCTGGACCATTTTTTCAATTTCATTCTTTTATGCAAAGGGGTGGCAATATGGACGTATATTTGGGGGAAGGCTTCCTGGGACAAGGGGAATGGAGTGATCATGGACACCACGGGAAGGAGGGAGTCCTTGGGGGGTAGAAAAGACTGTTTGATGTCTATAAAGGAGGACTTATAGGTATTGGAGCATGGGTGGGATCTCGGTGGCTTGTATGGCGTGGAGTTGGGCTATGACACCCGAATGACCTTCTTTGAGCAATTTTTCCATGTGATGAGAACTGATGATTTCAGGAGAACCCACAGTGATGCCTTGAAATTTATGTTTGTGGCCTCCTTGGTCAAATTCCATGGTTAGGTTCTGAAAATCCATGAGAATGGGACCCAAGGTTCTTAGCCATTCGACACCCAACACAATGTCGCAAACTCCCATGTCAATAGAAAACATATGGGATTTGAGGTTGTAGTCACCTATTTGGAGACGCACATTTTCACAGCGCCCGCCACATTTCATAGAACCACCATTGGCAATCATGATATGGAAATTATTGACAGCATGGATGTAGCAATGGGTTTCTTGGGCTATGCGGCAATGAATAAAATTGTGGGTGCTGCCACTATCAACCAAGATGATGACCTTTCGGTGCTTGATGTAACCGATTAGCTTGAGGGTTTGGGGGGCAGAGAATCCGGTGAGAGCATTGAGGGATATGATTGGTTCCACTTCAGGAGGGTCGGAGGGAGGGTTTATTTCAGAATTTTTTGGTGACTCGGGCACAGGAGGAGTGTCATCATCATCTTCTTGAATATCCTTAGAGATGGCCATAAAGAGCTTTTGTTCCTTACATTTGTGGTCTGGGAAATATTTTTCATCACAATTATAACAGAGGCCTTTGAGTTGGCGTTCAGCCATTTCAAACCTGGTCAATTTTTGGATTTTTAATGGGGCGGAGGGAGTAGTGGGGTTTAGTGGTTTAGGGTGCGGGATAAGGGAAGGCTTACGGTTTTGAGAGGAAATTTTTTTTTGTGCTTCTTTAGATTTTTTGGTAGCCTCCACCCAAGTCATAGGTCGAGCCATGAGGACATGGGCCCTAATCTACTCCTTGAGGCCACTAATAAAACACTCTCGAAAGAAAGCATCAGTCATGCCCTCTATTCGAAAAGACAGACGCTCAAATGCAGCTATGAAGTCTTTGACTGTGCCTGATTGCTTCAATTTTGTCAAACAACCCAAATGGTTGGTGTCAGTGTCAAAGCGTTCATAAAGCTCAGCAACAAATTGGGTCCAAGCAATATATCCTTGACGGGAATTTTTTCTCCATTTCCACCATTACCAGTATTCTTGATCTAGATGGAGAACACCATACCAGAGTTTGGCCAAGTCATCTGTAATGTTGTAGAGAGAGAAATAATGTTCCATTTGTGTGACCCAACCAGTGGGGTCTGAGCCATCAAATTTGGTTACATCCACCCACGGAAGTTGTATGTCCCTTTGAAAGTGATGTGGTTGAAAGGAATGGGAAGAAGTTTCACCTTCAGTCTTTTTATGTGCATCATCTAAAGAGTCATCTAGAGGGAGTTTGAGTTTGGTGCAGAGTGATACAAGACAGATTCAAGTTCGTTTTTGACTTCCGCCATTGCGGACTGCACGGCTACATTGACTGATGCATTTATGGAGGCATTTAGGGAGGCATCACGGGAGGCAATAGTAGCACTGAGTTGTTGCACTTCTTGTTGGGTCTTAAGGAAACCAGATTCCAAGGTGTTGATGCGAGAATCTAGTTCTTGGCTACGAGTATGGGCCATGATGATGGGTGAACTGGAAAGGGAGAGGGTGGGGTTAGAAATTTTTGCCGAAAAATGATATGGATGATTGTGACAAGGGGGAAGAGATGAGTCTAATGGAATAGGTCTCAAATAATGGTGATTTTTTTTTTTTTTACAGCTGTGGGGTTATACTTTGGTCTGAAGAATGTTGCAGTGTTGAAATCCCCAAATTTTGAACCAGAGAGTATTTACTTAGAAACACCAACACAGATGCGCGTCAATAGATCTCGCTGGTTTAATTTGTTTATGTTGTTGTTTATGTTCCCCAAGGGTTAGGTATTCAAGGGTTATACAAACAAGGGTTTGCCCTATGCTATAGCTCTCTGATATATGTGTGGGGTCCAACAGTAGTACTCGGCCCAATATCTTAGGGCACTAACTAAAGTGGATAGACCGTACCCTTAGCCGTACTACCCGACTACCCAGGTACTAGAGAGTATCTTCCTGAGTGTTGTTCTCAGTGACACTATAGTAGTCCGGCGGCTGATAGGTTTATCTAAAGAGGGCTTCAGGAAATCTAGGTCAATCCGTACACAGGTGATGTCTGATGCGCTACCACTCGAAGGGGTACCAACAGGGGTTAAAAGGGTGGCCAACAGATGTGCGCTTAAGAACCACTTGTATTTCCTGCGTGTATGAATCCCTCAACCATGGGTTTATGTAATTAACGACAAATCTCTGTGGCTTAAAGACGCCAGAATACGTCTCTACCCTGAAGAAAAAAAATACCCATAATTTCTGCCAAGGAAAGTGCTCTGATACCACTTGCAAGATACCAGTTATATAAAATATGCAGAATAGAAATAAAATGCTAGAAATGGCAGAATAACAATAAAATATCCAACATAATCTTCACAATACACAGAAATGATATACGAAATAGCAATAGAAAATCACTTTGATTCAGAAAGCAATGTTCACAGGCCTCTTCGAGGGGGAAACCTCCAGTCGAGTAGCGCTCTGTTACAATAATCTCCCAGCCAAGGTTTTCATACCCTCGACTCTTATTTATAATAAATATGTCTATTAAGAGAAGCATCTAGAGGAAGATCCTTCTAGAAGTGGAAGCTTCTATTAGGTATTCTTACATCTGCCTTATTCTATTTTATTGAAAGGTCTTATTAATATTGGCCTTTATTACATCTGAATACATTGATCTACCTATGTGCGGGTTAGGACCTTAACACAATTGTTATAAGCAAACTCTGCCAAATGTAGGTAGTCTTCCCATTTTGATGGTTTATCCATCACATATATCCTCAACATATCCTCAATCACTTGATTCACCCTCTATGTTTTCCCATCAAATTCTGGGTGATAAGTTGTGTTGAAATTCAGATTTGTTCCAAATCCTTTAAATAATCCTTTCCAGAAAGTTGATGTAAATTTTGGATCTTTGTCAGACACAATTGTCTTGGGTATTCCATGCAATCGAGAAATTTCCTTCATATAAATATTAGCAACATTAGTTTCTTTGTGAGTGAGCTTCACTGAAATGAAATAGGAATCTTTGGTAAGCTTGTCCAACACTACCATTATAGAATCATGTTGCTTGGTTGTTCTAGGAATTTTGGTGATGAAGTCCATTGTTATCACTTCCCATTTCCACTCAGGAATGGGTAATGGATGCAACAACCCAGCTGGGTGTCTATGCTAAGCCTTGACCTTTTGACACTCCAAACATTTGGCAATGTACTCAACAAATTAGTTCTTCATGCATGGCCAATAATATTGGCTCTTGACAGTTGCAATAGTTTTTCGATACCTTGGGTGTCCAGCATAAGTTACATTATTCATTTTTCTCCATATCGTATTTTTCAATTCTTGGAAATTTGGTACACAATTTTTTCTTCTGTACATGAAAATTTCAACATTTCCCAGCTTGTAGTCCTCAATTTTCTATTGCAAAATACCTTGCTATAATTTTTCCATTAATTCCATGTATTGCAAATCTAATTTTGCAGCCTCTAAGATTATGTCTCTCAAATCAAATGGTTACATGCTAATGGTTGTAGCATGTAACTCATGCACTCTTTTGTTGAGTGCATCAGACACCTTGTTCTCTTTCCCTTTGATATTATTTATATCAAATTCATATTCACTGAGAAACTCTAACCACCTACTCTACGGAATTTAGAGTTGGTTTTCCAAATAAATATTTCAAACCATTATGGTATATCCTTAGCTATAACATTTTTCCCATGAGCTAGTGCATCCACTTCTTCAAGGCATGCACTATGGTTTCCAACTCTAAATCATGAGTGGCATAATTCCTTTCATTCTCCTTCAACTTCCTTGATTCATAACATACAACATACCCATTTTGACAGACTCAACCAAGTCCTTGTTTGCATGCATCTGTGCATACCATGAAATATTCATTTGGATCAGCAGTCCTTAGCATTGGAGCACTTGTTAATCATTTCTTCAAGTATTGGAAACTTTTTTCACACTCTAATGTCCACTGAAACTTCACTCCCTTCTCTTGCAAGGAAGTGATCAGGTGTGCAATCTTTGAGAATCATGCAATAAATATTTTGTAGTAGCCTGCAAGGCCCGTGAAGGATCTAACTTCTATCACATTCTTAGGTGTTGACCATCCTCTAATGGCCTCAATATTTTTAGGATCCACTGTTATCCCTTCCTCAGATATGATATGCCCCAAATAATGAATTTTTTTCTGATAAAATGAGCACTTTCTCAACTTGGAATACAATTGATGATCTCTTAATACTTGTATTACCATATTCAAGTGTTGTTCAATCTCTTCTTATGAATTGGAATATATAAGAATGTCATCCAAAAATAAAATGACAAACGTATATAAGTATTCTCTAAAAATACCATTTATTAAACACATGAAGCCAACTGGTGCATTTCATAACCCAAATGGCACCATTGTGAACTCATAATGGCCATACCTTGTTCTAAAAGAAGTCGTGTTGATGTATTCATCATTAATTATTACCTAATTATAACTTGACCTGAGATCAATCTTGGAGAATATTTTTGCATTCTTCAACCGATTAAAGAGGTCATCGATCCTTGGAAAAGGATACTTATTCTTTACAGTTACTTTGTTCAACTGTCTGAAGTCAATACAAAGTATCAATGATCCATCCTTCTTCTTCATAAATAAAACTAAGGAACCCCAAGGTGACACACTTGGGCATATATACCCCTTCTTCAGAAGCTCTTCAAGCTACATTTGCAACTCCTTCATTTCTGGTGTACTCATCATGTAAGGAGTCTTGGATATTGGAGTTGCTCGAGGAATCATATTTATAGAGAAATCAATATCTCTTTTACTGGGTAATCCTTGTATTTCTTTAAATACATCCTCAAACTCCTTTAGGACTACATAATATTCAATATTTGACACCTCATCGTTAGGTGTTTCTTCCATATGGGCTGAAAGTATTTGACACCCTTTCCTGTAACTTTTCTTTAGCTACAACGCTGAAATTTCTCTAACAGCTACTGCCTTGGTAATTCCCCGCACTTTCCTTAGGTTCCCTTCCTCATCCAATAAAGTAAATATTGTGTTATAACATTCTAATATAGCATGGTGTTGTTCCAACCAATCATACAGTCATAGGAACCTAAAGGAAATATGTTCAAATCTTCCTTGATGCTCAGTCCATTCATGCCCACTTGGTATGACTTAATCATATCATTAACTTTTCTTTTGGCTCTGGTAACCAGCTGCACCAACCAATATTTTCCATGCTTTGTTATTGGAAAATGAAATGTTTCCACCATCTTTGGATCTATATAACTATGACTAGCTCCTAAATCAATTAAAATTTCAATGGTTTGATTGTTGATCATACCTTCAACTTCAATCATGTGTGACTGAAATTCATCTTGCTTGTTGTCTAGGGATGCATAGATCCTGGGTACATTCCTCCCCTTGTCCTCCACTATTTCATCTTGTTGTTCATTGTGAACAAATCTCACTTTTTCACTTCAGTGAGGACAATCTCTATACTTATGATCTCCCTTACAACCCCAACATGGAATAAGTGGCTACCTTAGACTTTTCCCCCATGTCTCAATCATTTTGGACTCTATAGAATTTGGTCGTCCCTGAGGACTTTTTATGAAGAATGGTGGCTTATTCTCCTTCTTCCTTTGTTCCATATTGAACTTATTCTTTTCTTCCCAAAATGTTTGGAAAGTTGAATTTCCCTTATGCTGATCATATAGGAATTTAGCTCACCTTATGGTCTCCTCCAAATTTTTGGCATCATCATATTGTATCTTGTCACTAATGAATGATGGAAGCCCACTCAAATACCTCTAAATCTTAACTATCTCATCCTTGATGAAGGAGACATACTTTAACAGTTCTAAAAACCTTCTTTCATATTCATCAATGGTCATACTCCCAAGATTGAGTTCAAAGAACTCCATTTTCTTGTCATAATATCTCTTAGTCAAGTATTTCTTCTCAAGATACTTATTGAATTCCTTCCATGTAACATTTTTGTGTTTAATGTGTTGCACCTACACAAGTTGATCCCACCACATGGATGTCTTTTGCTTGAGATGATAGATAGAAATTCTTCCTTCTGCATGTGAAGAATAATTGTGCAATTGAAAATACTTTTTCCTACCTAGTAGCCATGTCTCTATATCTTCATCCTTCTTATGCTCACCATCAAATGTAGGAGGTTTGATTTTTTTCATTTATCCTCATAGTTCATCCACCCCAAACCTCTTTTTATTCTTCCTGATAGGGGATGAACTGGAGCTACTATGTTCTCTCCTATTGGAATGCCTTGGGGAGTGATGGTGATGTTTGCTAACACTTCTTGTTGTACCTTTCTGATCAGGAGACCTGTTACTTCTTGACTTGATTGAGCCATTCTCCTTATCCAATTTCTTCTCAATTTTGTCCAGGGTCTACATTAACTTCATGTTGAACTCCTCTTGTTTCTCCTTGGTTTTCATAATCATTTCATGATTATCTTTATTACTTTGGACATATTTTTTCAAATTTTTAATGGTCTCTACAATATTTAGGTTTCCATTCTTTCCTTATCCATGTCCATTTGAGTTTGTTCATTCAATACCCATATGGAAATCCATCCCTCCGATATCATCTTCTTGTTTGTAAGCCCCACATGTATATTTCATTCCTCTGCACTCTGTGTTGATCCTGATCTGATCTATTTGTTGTTAACTATGCAAAAATTTGCAGCCAACAGAAATTTGTCAAGCTAATTGTTTCAACAATTTCATGAAAATATGAACCATTCTGGTTCAATAATATATCAAACTTATTTCTTCTGATTTTATGAGAAATTGACTATTCAACTCAATTTTATGGGTGAACATTTGTAATATGTTGTCCAAGATCTTTCCAATGACTATTCCCTTACTCAATTCTGAGTCATGAGCGAAAATTTATGGATATTTGAACAATTGTTCTTCTTGGGAGGTAATTCCTATACAATTATTCTTCTTTCTCAAATCCAAATTGGCTCCTAGATCCATGTTGGATCGTCTCTTTAGGTTTACAAGCCTTCTTTAATGATTTAGTTGTAGGTTTGTACAAATTGGAAGCCTATGGAATCCTTCTTTAAGCCCTTTTTTCTATCTCTAAAACAATCATTTTTTGGGCACCAGTCCTTTTTCTTCGGCCCCCAATCTCATGTGACCACAACCTATGACCAAGCGCTTAAATGAAAGGTGTTTTTTTGGAGCTTCAGAACTTCGGGGCTCCAGAAATTCAGGATTTGCATGTTCCTCCCACTCCACACATCATTCCCTTCGAACATCGAAGTGGTGAACTCCTCGAAGGTACTTCTTCAAAGATTTGGGGCTCCAGGGATTCAGAGATTCTTATACCTTTACACCTTACTTCTCTTGAACTCTGAACTTCCTAATTTTTGGGCTAGTTCTTCGGCATTTCATTACTCTGGAACTACACTGCTTTGGTCTTTAGAAGTTTGTACCACACAACATGCAAAGTTCCCTAAATGTTGAACAGGCGAACTACTTCAGTGTTCCCAGGCTCCGAAGATTTGGGCTTCAAAATATATTGCAACAACATACACACATATCCTTGAATGTCAAATCTCCAAACTTCTAGACTCTCATCAGTAATCATGCACCAGGGGGGTGCTACATGTTGAAAATATAGATATGACACATGGCCCAATCTACAGGTGACACATGTCAAGTTCTAATTGGATCAAAAGGTCTATGAAAATCCTAAAACAAGATGACATTTTGCATTCTTAGAGTGGTTCCACATCACCCTAGGTGAAATCATCATGCCACGTCACTGTAGCACTCCAGGACTTTGCAGAACTTCTCAATACCACACAACACATCTGCCAAACATCAAATTTTCAAAAAGGTCCACGTCACTCTAGGTGACATCATCATGTCGCGTCACTCTGACACTTCGGGACTTTGGGAATTTGGAGAATCTTACACCAGATCACATCAAAAAACTCGAATATCAAAATTTAAAACTCCCGAACAATTTTATCCGGAGCTTCAAAACTTCAAGGCTCTGGGACTTTGGAAAGATTTTCATCTGCACACTTTAAAACTCTTGATCATTGAACTTTTGAAATATCGATTAGATCCACATCACTCTGACGCTCAGGGACTTTGGCACTTCGGGATTCAAAATATCTCACACCAACGTACTTTATAACTCCTGAACATTGAACTTATGAATAGGTGTTCCCCATATATTTGAGACTCTAGCACTCTCGGACTTTAGAAATTTGGGCTTTGGAGGATTTCGCTGCTAAACACCATCCCACCCCCAAACTACCAAACACCGAAATTCTTACCACTTGCTAATATTTGGACACATTTCCTCGAACATGAATGGTATGGATTGATTTTGTACTTTGGGACTTCGGGGAACTATAATACCCCTGTTTCCCCTAGTTTATAAATATAATTATAATTGGCCAAGAGACTATGGCAGACTAGATATGTGTGAATGTTTGATTTGATGAACCTTTTTGTTATAAAAGGTCAATGTCTGTATTTTTTGTTATTAATAGAAAATGGAAAGGTGTTGCATAACTGTTGAAAAGGGGGGTTTACCAAGATAGACCATGGATGTTATGAGAGAGATGGTGAGGGGAACCATAAATGGTTGAGATGACCCCATCCACCAAACCCTTACCTTACTTGATTTAATAACTCTGAATTAGAACAGTCCTCTAATGTAACATCCTTGGCCACCCACGTCGAGGCATGCTACTCTAGAGAACACTTTTTTTCTCTCTGCAAAACATAATGTAACATACCCAGCATCCAACTGAGCTATGCCACATAAAGTTTTTGAACTACATGCAATTAAAACATATACACATAGAACTATTGAGGAACTTTATATATAAAACATAAAAATACAAATGAATTCTGTAATTGCACAGATTCATACTGAAATAACAGTAAACACATACATGCAACATATACTGGCAATACCCAAAACTATAAAGACAGTTATAACCACACATAGGATAAACCCACAAAAATAAACAAGTAAATAATAATGCAGCATGTAAATTTATCACACAGTTGACAGTTATCTTGGTAAGAATAACAACAATTGCGTGTAGACCTTCCACAAACCTCCCAAACTTACACCACACTGCTCATCACTCTCAACAGTGGGTCACCCTCGAGCTGGGACTAAACTCCACCTGGGTAAAGGGATTCCTAACCAAGCTAATGATTCATAGGCAACAGGAAAGCCTCTATCATAGGTGCCCACTCAAACTAACAACCTACAATCCATCATTCCCCACATGCTTGTCCCACCCCAGTAAGTGTGCCCCTTCACTTCTCAACAGTCCTTCGACTGCTCCACTTCCTTTCTGGGCTTTAGCAATAGTCCAGACAGGAAGTCTTAGAGCCATGTAGTTGCAGTTTAGCACCTTCAGGAAATCAATTCCCAACAATTCTCTCATCCAGGGAGGAATTTCTCACAGGACTGAAAACCCGCCTCTTCAATATCCCACAGGCCTGAAAACCTGCCTCTTCAATATCCCACGGGCATGACAACCCACTTATTTAGTCCAGCTCCCAAGCTAACCATATACACAAAAAAGTGTGGCTATGCATACAGGTTCAGGTACAGTGACATGAAGGTACATAATATTTATCAATGAGTGTGTGAATTCTCATGGATGATTGACTGGATGACTGAATGATGCAAGGAATGATGGAAAGAATGATGGAAATGAACTAAGTCCCAACAATATGTATGCATGTACCCAACGTGACACTTGTCATGTTGGGAGCTACTTTGTACCATTTGTCCCCATCTTTATAAATTAGGATAAAATAATTATCCATACTTTATACTTTAATAAATATTAATATAATATTCCTTTTTGTCCTAAGCTCCCTGTATTAGCCCCTTTTCTTGAAATTTTAGTCCCCACCATTTCCCTAACTAGTGGAGTTTATTCCCCCATACTCTTTTATCGTAGTCGGTCTGTGTGCAGCGATGTATTTTCTATTAATGATGATACATATACAAAAGTAGGTGCACTAGCCTTTAACATCTAGGCTCTCTGGCCTAATAATCACAAAATTGGCTCACCAGCCTATAAACATAGAATATACACAAAGGCTCCCTAGCCTCAAAATCGCGTGCACTTAATTTGTTGCACGCAGTATCCTGGAATGTGAACACTTCCTCATTTTACTGCGCAGTACATACGTACACTATGCCATGAAATGTGCATACAAAAATGATATCAAACAACTCACCATCTTAAGTACATTTTCATTTACATTACAATTGGGTTTGGCCTAGGGATATTACATGTAACCCATAAATGAATTACCAAGTCATATTGGTAGTTGGAAGAGTCCTCCTCAAGAGTTAATGAGGAGATGGGGCAAAGTGTCCATCTGCAAGACTTCCAAAGATAACCATGAGTTGGGGATTCGGACCCACATAACCTTGTTGAGGAAGGCAAGAAAAGAGGTAATTCGTGGGCAGAGACAAGAGTGCGAGAGAGAATGTTCAAAAGACCAATCTAGAGAAGAGAAAAGAGTACTTGAAAGCTCTAGACGCAAGAAGCTATTGACATGGATTTTGGTTCAACCCGATAAACTAGGTTGATGAGTGACTGTGGAAGTACTCATGTAGACCTCCTTGCTTGGTATAGAGAAAATCGGTTTCCAAGATCCCATGGGAGGAGGAGAGTAACCTTTGTCCTTGAGTGTCGTTGAGTAAGAATAAAGAGTCTTTCTCAGAGCATCATGGTCTAGCCCAGGGGTGGCCAGCGGTAAACCTGTTTGGTAGTGGCTGTGCCTATTTTTGGGTGGAAACAAGCACCCCTTTCAGTAGTTGCTTCACAAACTCTTGTTTTCTGATAAGTATTTTCATACTCTGTGTGTTGAAATGGAAATGGTGAGTAAATACATATATATGTTTATGACTAAGTTATATGTTAAATGATTAAGGTAGAAATGTGTATTTTTTTCTGTGAACCCATGCTTTGAGTGGTCCTCTATTTACCTCATCTTAGCATCTGGAGAGTTTGGGACATGAGTCCACAAGAGCATTGGGGTAGGACTAAATGGAATGCATAAGTCTTGTCGACCTATAGAAACTACCTTCACGGGAATACTAATTTTAAAACCAATGGAAGGAGGGCACCTCCTTCAGATCTTTCACCCATGTGACCAAGGTCTCATGCTAGTGTCCTTAAACGACTCATGGCTAAGAGAATAGCAGGTATCCCACCAGATTTTTCAAAGGGCCTATCTGACAAAGGTCTGAGAACCCTATGCTAGGCTTGAATGGAGCTAAGCCTTTATGGCTTCAAAACTCCAAGAATTCAAAGCTTCAGAGTGTTTCAACCTTACCATTTGTAAGTTTGTCAAAGGAAACTAATGGTTATGGTTACCCATAAGGTTGATCGGTGTCTGGTGGTCTCCCTAACTGAGGCATATAGACTTACCCCACCATTAAACCTTTATCCATTTACCCATCGCTAAGTAACATGAGACACAGATCCAAGAGTATTTGGGAATCCCCTTGGCCCTTGGATTTTCACTGAGGTAAGTTTGTTGAACTCCTACTTCGGGAGGATGAATATTTTATAGCATCAAACTCCCTGAACATTGAAGTTAGGAATTAATGAGAGTCGTGGATCTAGGGAGCTTGTTAAGAACCCCTTTTAATCGTTAGAACATCTAGTGGAGGGACCCACATACGATACTTCAGTGAATTCTTTCTTCGAGAGAGAGGAGAGGCCATAATGTTGAAACCCTCGAAGGTTAGATATGTGAAGTGACGAGGATCGTAGATATAGGGACCCTTCAAGATCTCCACTGATTGTTGGATCTAGACCATGGTCATAGCAATGATGACCACTTCGGGAGTAAGGAGGAAGTTACACCACGGATCCCCGGAACATCGAAGTTACGAAGTAATATAGGACATATATCAAGGGATCTATGTGGATGTGTCTCAATCATGAGATCTAAGGGTGTAGGAAGACCATCGGTCTAGAGTGACATGGACCCAAGATTGGCGTACCACATGCCACCTAGATTTGTACATCTCGTAGACCCTATGTGCCCATTAACATGTGACGTGTGTCACCCACTATAGGGGCCATGTTTAATCCCTTCCTTGCCATGTGTCACCCTTGGCAGTTACCTTCTTGCTCCATTTGGTAGGAGGAGTATGCGAGACCCCCCTATATTTGCCTTCGCATCTAGTACGTCACCACGTGTGAGGGTGTAATCTTTAGGAGTCTGGTACTTTCATAATATGGAGGTTTGGTGTGGAGCATAAAGGATAATCAAAAGGCCCGAAGGATAGAGTCATGTGGCGATATTTTGGGTTCCTTTGAGAGTCCAAGAATTCGGGACTTCAGAGGATAGGCATGTAGAAAGGAGAAAGGATGTCCAGTGCCAAAGTGTCGAATGCCCAAATTCCCTCTAACATGTGCGTTAAATAAATACCATGTCTCGTCGTTTTATTGGATAGTCAATGAATCTATCTATGTGAATGTAGGAAACTTGGGGACGTTACTAATGAGGTGGAGCCACATGCATGCCATGTGGACCTCAACTAAATAACGTCCAAATAACTTTGGGAGGTTGCATATTTCAAACCAAAGGTCAGATTAGAGCCCGGTAGAAGTCATTAGAAATATATGGGCTAGTAGAAGAGGATGAAGACCATGGAGAGATGATTTGAGATGGTTAGAGTAAGAAAAATTTTGATGCCCCATCCCTTAAATGGGTACTTAGGGGTCGATTGTGTTACAAATTGGTATCAGAGCATGGTTACAACACTTGGCCTACTTGGTCTCATGAACGAGTCGCTTAAAAATATTATTTAAATAATCTTAAAGGGGTAACACCCTATCTTACCCCTGAGGTTTAGTTAAACCTCTATTGAATAAAGGAAAGGAAACTTATGTTGTTTTGTATGTTTTCAAAAAAACATTTGAACTGTGTGTTGTTTATAAAACCAATAGATCATTATCTAACAGATAATTTTTTATCAACACTTAAATAGTCAGTGGACCGCAGGAAAACTACAACGTAAAGGATGGTAATGCACCATGAATTGGCGAAAATCTCCCATAATAGAGAGGAAGAATATGATGAAAGGAGGGAGATGGAAACCCTCCAGATTTGGATGAAAATGTAAGGAGCCTTATGGAAGAATTACAGAGTTGTAAGGATGACAATGAAAGTTTGATAAAAGAGTAGGAAAAACAAACTAAAATTAATGCAGTTCTACTACATATATTATCAGATATACAAAGGCATTTCTAGCATGGACCAACATCCAGTCATGTGGACATATATCATATGAAGAAAACCCAGAGTCCACCTGAGATAAAAAATAAGGGCCTTGAAAGTGGCCACACAAGGAGGAGAACCTCAAAGAAGGCCCAACATGGAGCTAATAGACACTCATCAAAAGAATCCTCTGGTGAGGAATTTTACAACTCCAAGGAATTCTAGTAGAAAAACTAGTTCGCATTCCCAGAGGAAAAGAAAGAAGAAGAAACATTCCAAGATTCCTGACCCTGAAGATTTCAAGAAATCCAAACCACCCACTTGCGATGGAGAAATTAAGAAGGGGGAAGAAGCATAATTTTGGCGTCTTGGCTTGAAGAAGTACTTCAGAGTCCATGATTACTCTGAAAACTTAAAAGTTGGAATAGTCATTTTTAACATGAATGGAAAGGCCACCATTTTATGGGAGGACCTTAGAAACGTGAAAGGAATCCATGAGAAGGACTTGTCATGGAAACAATTTGAGAAATACTTTAAGAAGAAGTATATGTCAAAGAAATACTTTGATAGGAAGACCAAGGAGTTGTATGAACTCAATTTGGGACAGCTCACCATAGAGGAATATATCAATAAATTCCTTGAGTTGATAAGGTATGTACCCTACATAAAGGATGAAAAGGTAAATATGAAACAATTTATTAGTGGACTTCCTCAGTCCTTCTGGGACATAATTGGATTTGATGAGACAAAGACCTTAGAAGACACTATCTAGAAGGCAAGGTATTTCTATGAGCAATTCAATAATAAGACAGAACCTCATGAGGACTAGAAATAAGAAAATTAATTTGGGATTCAAGAAGAAGGGGTTTAAACCCTCAAGATTTAAGAGTTATGGGAAAGTTTCTAAGATAATCCTTCCTACTAAAAGTTTATACTAGCAAAATGTCCCCTCTCAGAGTAGAAATAAACCCTTTGGAGTAGCCCCAGGTAAGAATAATAACATAAAGAGATAACCCTTGAAATGTTGGGGTTGTGAAGAAGAAAATTTGTTGATGGACTTCCCATATAGGAAACAGAATAATAGGAGGGTCTATTGTTGGCAAATATTGAACAAGCAACGATAATGGTTGTTGTCATTGATGGCAACAACGGAGATGGAAGGATATGAAGGATAAAACCCCTTGGGGGAATCAGATGTAAGAGCTCAGGAGGTACAACATTGAAGAAAATGCGTGCAGCAAGAGATTACAGAGAAGAAGGAAGACAGAGATCCAGTGACCATTGGATTCCATTCAAATTTCCCGAAAGACCGACAACCGTCAAATCTGCAGAAGTTGCGAAGGAGATAAGTCATCGGAGATTCGGGGATCGAGAGTTTATAATGTCCAATTCACTTGACATCAAAAACTCTGAAATCGCGATTTGATCGCAACCGTTAAAGCCAAGGTGAATTCTCGACGAGATCTGGACCGTCTATTCATGTGGATGCGTGGCAGCCTGGAGGCCCTATCGGAGAATCGGGGATCGGGACTTTGAAATGTCCAGTTCACTCAACAACGAAAACCCCGAAATCGCGATATGCGATTTCGCGATGTAATCACAGCCGTTGAGCCAATATTGCATCTGAATCGTTGATTCAACCCACGAAAGAACACCACGTCAGCAAAGGGACATGTGGCACAACCAGGGAATGACAGGTGTTAGGCAGATTCAACACTTCAGGCACATGAAAGTCACGAATCAGAGTGACACATGGCATAATCTAACACGTGTCAAACCAGTGTGACGTCAGCAGAGGCATCGATGATCGGGACCATCCATCTGAGGGACAGGTGTCGAAGATCAAGGCACCATCGGCATATCGGACATCGGGAAATCAGAGTTCCTGATGTTGAAGGAAATGAGAGATTGAAAGTCCCGAAATCCCGAAGGTATCGAGACCATCCATTTGAGGGACAGGTGTCGGAAATCAGGAGTGAGTTGGCATATCAGAAATCGGGATATCAGAGATCCCGGGCACAAAGGTTCTGTGCATTTCCAAATCGCGATCCGCGAAATCCCGATGAGTGGGGTACAGCTGTCAGCACAACAGCGAAGGAGGACAAAGGCGTAGTAGAGGCCAGCTGTTAGCATATGAATGAAGCGTCGGGATTTGGACGATCGGGAATCACCGGGTGAAAGCATTGATGCATCACAAACCCCATATCCCCGACGGGGTTAGGTCGTGATCATGGGTAATGGTCATATGGACCATTGTGTAGCCGGATGGGGCTAAAGCTCGAGAAATCGGGGATCAGGAATCCTGGAGGCATGTACATCATGACATCGAAAACGCCGAAACCCCGATGAGCGGTTTGACCGAGGTCATGTGTTGACGATCTTATGGGGCCAAGGCCTATAGACAGCAGGGATAGCATATGGAATGCCGAAACCCGATTCGAAACGATGCGCGTAAGTTTAATTCAAAATTTAAATAGGAGCCTGATTTCCTCCGGGTAATAAATATGGGACCCGATGAGCGTTGAACGGGTCCTAGACCAATGGGCATAAGAAGGGGTCGAAGCTCTTCCTACAGATAGATATGGGCAGAGGCAAAGGAGGACAGTGAGATGTTGTAGAGGTCCTTTTGCAGGACGCAGAGGCCATTTTCTGACAATAAGGATAGCTACTGGCGGGTGAGGTCATTTGTGCAGGCAGCATGGAAGATTTGAAGAAAGAGGAACCCCCTTGTGGCAGTTGGGCGGCAGATCTACATTGACAGAGAGATCTCAGCTGTGGGTTCAGCAAACACGATATTAGAAGCATTATCTCCAGGTTTATTGAGTTGTTTTTATGTGTCCTTTAGTAACTGCCTGATAGTCTGTAGATCTGTGTTTACTCTTGAGATAATTTCTGTGACTATCATAACCACTAGATGAAACTGCCTGATCCAATGTG
>ML826243.1:89083-99171 GCA_009831015.1 Picea engelmannii
AGGAGTCAAGTTCGAAATTTTTCGGGAACAGAGTCCAGCCTGATTGACCGAATGCAGAGGAGTTGCCATCAATGCCAAAGGGGGAGATTGTTGGAAAATATTGAACAAGCAACGATGATGGTTGTTGTCATTGATGGCAACAATGGAGATGGAAGGATATGAAGGATAAAACCCCTTGGGGGATTCAGATGTAAGAGCTCAGGAGGTACAGCATTGAAGAAAATGCGCGCAGCAAGAGATTACAGAGAAGAAGGAAGACAGAGATCCAGTGACCATTGGATTCCATTCAAATTTCTCGAAAGACTGACAACTGTCAGATCTGCAGAAGTTGCGAAGGAGATAAGTCATCGGAGATTCGGGGATCGAGAGTTTATAATGTCCAATTCACTTGACATCAAAAACTCTGAAATCGCGATTTGATCGCAGCCGTTAAAGCCAAGGTGAATTCCCGATGAGATATGGACCGTCTATTCGTGTGGACGCGTGGCAGCCTGGAGGCCCCATCGGAGAATCGGGGATCGGGACTTTGAAATGTCCAGTTCACTCGACAACGAAAACCCCGAAATCGTGATATGCGATTTCGCGATGTAATCGCAGCCATTGAGCCAAGATTGCATCTGAATTGTTGATTCAACCCACGAAAGCACACCACGTCAGCAAAGGGACACGTGGCACAACCAGGGAATGACAGGTGTTAGGCAGATTCAACACTTCAGGCACATTAAAGTCACGAATCAGAGTGACACGTGGCAGAATATAACACATGTCAAACCAGTGTGACGTCAGCAGAGGCATCGATGATCGGGACCGTCCATCTGAGGGACAGGTGTCGAAGATCAAGGCACTGTCGACATATCAGACATCGGGAAATCGGAGTTCCTGATGTTGAAGGAAATGAGAGATCGAAAGTCCTGAAATCCCGAAGGTATCGAGACCGTCCATTTGAGGGATAGGTGTCGGAAATCAGGAGCGAGTTGGCATATCAGAAATCAGGATATCGGATATCCCAGGCACAAAGGTTTTTCGCATTTCGAAATCGCGATCCGCGAAATCCCGATGAGTGGGGTACAGCTGTCATCACAGCAGCGAAGGAGGACAGAGGCGTAGTAGAGGCCAGCTATTAGCATATGAATGAAGCATCGGGATTTGGATGATTGGGAATCACCGAGTGAATGCATTGATGCATCACAAACCACGTAGCCCCGACGGGGTTAGGTCGTGATCATGGGTAATGGTCATATGGACCATTGTGTAGCCGGATGGGGCTAAAGCTTGGGAAATCGAGGATCGAGAATCCTGGAGGCATGTACATTGTGACATCGAAAACGCCGAAACCCCGATGAGCGGTTTGACCGAGGTCATGTGTTGACGGTCTTATGGGGCCAAGGCCTATAGCCAGCAGGGCCAGCATATGGAATGCCGAAACCCAATTCGAAACAATGCACGTAAGTTTAATTCAAAATTTAAATAGGAGCCCGATTTCCTCCGGGTAATAAATATGGGACCCAATGAGCGTTGAACGGGTCCTGGACCAATGGGCATAAGAAGGGGTCGAAGCTCTTCCTACAGATAGATATGGGCAGAGGCAAAGGAGGACAGTGAGATGTTGCAGAGGTCCTTTTGCAGGACGCAGAGGCCATTTTCTGTAAATAAGGATAGCTACTGGCGGGTGAGGTCATTTGTGCAGGCAGCATGGAAGATTTGAAGAAAGAGGAACCCCCTTGTGGCAGTTGGGCGGTAGATCTACATTGACAGAGAGATCTCAGCTGTGGGTTCAGCAAACACGAGATCAGAAGAATTATCTCCAGGTTTATTGAGTTGTTTTTATGTGTCCTTTAGTAACTGCCTGATAGTCTGTAGATCTGTTTTTACTCTTGAGATAATTTCTATGACTATCATAACCACTAGATGAAACTGCCTAATCCAGTGTGAAAATTAATGAAACGTGGTCAGCAGTGAGTATGAGGGTTAAACCCTTCAGCAGTAGCATTCTACCAGTAGAAACTGGTGCTATCTTCAGGGGGTTGAAGCTCCCTTTCAGGAAAGGCTGGTAAACGAGAGAAGGTTGTAGCCTTCTGCAAGTAGAAGCCTACGCACTAGTATGAGTCTGCACTAGTACATTGTTGTAGAATGTTTTCTTAATAATAATCATTGAAGACAGAGACAACAGCAGCGGTGGTTTTCTCCCTAATTGGGTTTCCACCTTAAATCTCGGTGTTCATGTGTCCTATTCATCTGTGTTAGTTTATTTTGTTGAATTACTGTTTAAAAGACATCTGATGAATGAATAAATCCATGGATGCACTATTGTTTTCATAAGAATATACAATAACTGGTCTCTATAAAGTAGACTAAGTTTTTCAGTGAAAGAAAAGTGAAAAATTGTTAATAGCTCAAAATACTGATTCACCCCCCCTCTCAATATTTTCCCAACATCTACAACATCCAAGAGGATACCATAGTCAATGATGTGGCTAGGAGAACACCACAGATTTATGCAGCCTTAGATAATAAAAAATTTGACCACCAAGCTTCAGTGGTGGAGATGGAAGGTATGATTTCCAGCCATCTAATTTCCATTTTAATTGACCCTGGTTCTAATTTGAGTTATTCTTCCCCTAAAACTATTGTTAAATGTAAATTGCAACAAGTGAAACATGTTAAATCATGGATGGTACTGTTGATACGAAGTTTAATTTTTTAACCCTTTAAACCTAAAGCTTTGTTTTTTCCTAGTCATGGAGTCGCCCTTAGTCTTAAAAAAGAGTCAAAAGTCTTTTGATTTTTTGGGTTTCAGGATTTGGCCTTTCACAAAGCATGTTTTCGTAACTAACAACTCCATAGTCCCGGTGTCGAAATCATGAAAAGGCTTTATATTATAGTAATAAAAAAAAATGGGTGTTATAAGTCACGATGCACGGTTCACAAAATATCCCTTAATCGTGATTGATTAATCTCTTAAACATGATCAACAATTCATTAATCTTTCACAATTCGGGTTTCCTTGTATCAAAGTGCTTTCAAAGCATCATCCCTTGAACTCCCGATCCCTGATTTTCCAAAAAGAAGTTAATTACTAATCTTGATTGATTAAAGTGTTAATACAAGTAATCAGTGTCTAAACTAATCCCAAGATGATTTCATGATTCAGGGTTTTCTTATGACGTACCTCATGGGTACAGGATCCTCGAAATTCTGAAATGTGAAATCATGAATTTTTTAACAAAGTTTAAAACGAATTTAAGTTAGCTTAAAATGAGATTAATAAAGATTAAAACAACTTTTAGCGTTTTGCATTTCAAGATTTGTTGAAAGTAATCCTTTCGAAGCTCCAGTTTGAAATCGTCGATATACGGTAATATCTGTAATGAACGAATAGAGATATTTTTAACTTAACTATGTATCTCTGGGCATATCTCCCTCATTAAAACATTAAAGTTTTACCGCCTGTCTCTGTATGTCCATCGTAAGAAGAGTTAAGGGTTAATAAAGGTTTGGTTTCTTCAATTTTTCATTCTTATTGTTTAGACTCAGAAGTGAATTGCATTCAGCAAACTTACGCATTTTTCTCTGTGACAGGAATTCATTCTAAACACGAACATTATGGCACCTAGAAAGGCACCTAAGAAAAGTGAAGAAGTAGATGAAATCTCAATCTTGGAAGGAGATGTCGTGTCTGATAATACACCACATGCCATTGATTCCATCAAATCATGGAGGCAAATTTTTGAAACCTTGGACTACAAAATCAAGAATTTTCCCAATGATTCTGAAAACAAGCTCTGGGACATAGCAGAGTCCAAACTTCACAAAGTATCCATGCACCCATGACTCATGACATACAACGATATGATCAATTTGGATTTAGATAGGACATACATGTAGACGAGAAGCAGACTCAAAATAAGTTTTGGCCAATCTTTCCCGTGCAGATTGGAAGGTTTTCGCTACTCAACCTGGGTCATTCCAAAGTTGAAGTTGCAGCTCTAGAGGAGGTTAAGTTGGTGAATCGCGAACATAGGAAACATGACCCTTACCAAATAGTGGGAAGCCACATGGCTCACTATGGCATGAAAGCATTTGAACATGAGGAATCCCCTCGCAATGTCATTTTCAAAGGGGTCAAAACCTACGAAGAGGTGATAGACAGGCTACAGACATTATCATCTGACTTGCAAACTAGTCTTCTAACCTTCCAGAGACATAGATGAAGTAGTTTTCCCAAGGTATGGGCGAAGCAACAACATCTCATCTAGAATAAGAAAACATTCCCCCAAGCTTCGGACAGAAAGCGCAGGATAAAGAAGACATCAAGGAAAATCCACAGGGGGCAGAAGGATCTTCTCAAAACAAAGAAGTCCCACAGACAGAGAATCTAGGAGAAGAAGAAAGAAGAAGAAAGAAGGTTTGAGACACATCCTGAGTCCAGTAAATCTACCCCCCTTCATAATCTACTATTCATATTGATACCCCCAAGAGAGCAGGGGAAATAAAATCCACAGAGTTGGGTAATCCCATCACTTCCTTGACCCCTTTACAGTCTACTTTTGAGTTCCCTCAAGTAGGATTCATATATGCTAGTGACCTCGACCCTATCTCCATAGAAGAAATACATCCCTCTGATTACTTTTTTAGTAAAAAGAGGAAGGTTGTATTAAAGCAGGAGATGTATATGAGAGAAGGTGGTATGGTAAGGAAACACAGGGTGCTGGTGGATGGGAGAAACTTGGAAGAGGGAGATTTCTCTACAGAGGTGGCAGGCTCCATGGGAGTGTTGGCAGCAACAAATCTATTCACTATTGGAAAATGAGAGCAAGGTTGGAACAGAGTAACCACAGGATAACCCAATTGCAAAATCAACTAAAAGATACCGAGAAAAATATCAAAGAAGAAATAAATAAAGGTCTAGAGCATGCCAGAGTTGCTGACAAGCAAGAAATTCAATCGCTTAAGTCAAGTCTAGACAAGATAAACAAGAAGATGCAGACTAGCCAAATACAAGTTATTCGGCAAGAAGAATTGGTAAGACAACTACAAGCTAAATTGAATTCAATAAAATTCCAGGTCATAGATTTGAAATTTTTTAGGACCAATCACTAGAAATACATGCGAAGGTAGAAGACGAGCAACAGAAAGTAATCTCCCAAGTAGAGATTATTCAAAATTATTTTCAGGAAGCAAGAAATGCTATTGATAATATTATTTTTAAAGAAAAAGAAGCTAAAGAAGCAAGGGCCACTTTCCAAAAGGCAGTTGTATGTTCTAAAAATGAAGAAGTATCGAAAATTCCAAAGCATTCTGTCACAGAGTAGATTAGAGGTGATATCATGCTCAAGGTATGTGGAAACAACATAGGAGAAAATAAGAAAATAGCCAAAGAAATCAAAGATGATTGTGAAAGAATCTTTGATTTATTGGACAAGGAATCATTAGGTATTGGAAGAGATAATTTCACTGGGCAATTAGGACGGATAAACATTGTAAGACACCAATTGAATTTTAGGGAGGGTTTGAAAGAAATTCAGATGGAAATTTCATAGTTAAAGGAAGTGGATGTTACCCTAATAGACATGTGGTTGGTGAAGCCAAACTTAAAATTGCAATCAATTAAGTTTGTTGGTAAGGGGATCGAAGATCAGCTTCCAGAAACTCAGAGAAAATTCTATCTATTTGAAGTAAAGGATCTTCCAGAGCCTCCCAAAAATTATGTACATTTTCTTGAAAAATGTATTAAATGTATCGGGTCAAAAGAAGGAGATACTTCAATAAAACAATGAAGTATCATTTTGAAAACTTATATTATTGAGATGATAGGAAAATAAATGAAAATCATGCAAACAGTTGAGGTTTGCAGTTCTTGTAACTGTTTTCCCCTAGGAGTTAGGAGATGACTAACCAGCAAGCACCAGGGTATAAATATAATTTCAGGATACGGATCTAGGGTTTTTTTTGGGCGCATTGTAAATAATAATTTGAAAATATTTTTGAATTAATACAAATACAGATTGAAGATTCCAGATCTGGTCAAATTTTATTTATGTATTTCTTTGTTGCTTCATATTTTTCATATATCTCTTTGATGAAGGCTTAACCACAATTTAGTACAACCTCTACTATGGTAATTAATTATTCTTGCAATTTAATCATTTATAGCCTTTCCTCTGTATCGTCTATCAGCAGATACAAGACCTGCAAATGTTTTAGATTACAATATCATATGCTTCATTAAGAGTTTTTCCTGACTATTTTCTTCTCCTGTCAACAAAGTGAGATTCATCTTTAATTGATGCCTCACCCTGTTCGACAACTTTATGTTTTCTCTTTGTTTCATGCATATCCCCTTTTCAAAATTTAACTTAGATACCAGAAACGGCCTTTAGTTTCTTCATGCTATTAATTCAAGGTTTTCGGAGTTCCTTTTACATGTTTTGAAGTAGAAATAGTGAACCCTTAAAATAAAATACAAGAGTTTATCCTTTCAATCTTTATCCCTCATGACTATCCCAATTACAAGACAACCTAATATCGAACCTGGACTATCGGATCAAACAAGCATCTCTTTGAATTTACTTAACACCATCCTACAAATAGAAAATAACCAGGTTGAGTTAGAACATTCATGGGCAGTAATTGAAAGAGACATTAGTATCTAGGAAAACTGAGAAGCTAGACAGAGACAGTTAAGGAACCGGCAATATTCATTTTCATATAACTAAGCTTTTTATCCTTATCTTTCTCTACCTTTTCGGATGCCTTGACGGTTTATTTTAGATCCTTAAAATAAAAACTCAGGAACAACAGGTACAACTAGCCACTGGAACCAAAACAAAAGTAACATAGGTCATACCAACATGCCCATTCATTATGAGTGTATTACCCACTCAAGCAACCCTAAACATACTCCCTTTATGATCTTATGACATGTTGATTAGCATGGACTAGTTGGATTACCATAGAACAAAGTTGGATTGTTACAACAAAACTTTGGAGTGTTAAAATGAGGAAGGGAAAAAGGTAACCCTACAAGGGATTTAAAAGCATGTCTCAGTGACCCTTCAAGTGAAAAGTTATTGTAGAAAAGGATGTCCTTTGTATGAAATACAAGTGTTGGAATTTGTTGAGGAAAACAAACCAAGCCTATAGGACCACCCCATGTTAATAAAGTATAAATATATATTCCCAGAAGAGGTACCACGTTTACCTCCAAGAAGAGATATTGACTTTTCAATAGAACTTGCACCAGGAGCAATGTCAGTGTCTAGAATACACTATAGAATGAGTACACCAGAGTTGGTTGAGATCAAGTGACAGCTAAAGGAAATGATAGAAAAAGGATAAATTTGTCCTAGTGTGTCTCCATGGGGAGCACCATCCTTGTTTGTGAAAAATAAGGATGGAACACTTAGGTTGTGCATATACTATAGGAAACTAAATAACATGACCATAAAGAATAAGTATTCCTTACCAAGGATCGATGACTTGTTTGACCAATTAAGGGGTGCTACAATTTTCTCCAAGATTGACTTGAGGTCTAGATACCATCAGGTCAGAATTAAAGATGAAGATATGCACAAAACAGACTTTAGGACAAGATATGGTCACTATGAATTTGTGGTGGTGTGATTTGGGATAACCAATGCACCAGCCACTTTTATGTATTTAATGAATAATTTACTCAGTAAGTTCTTAGACAGATTTGTATTGGTTTTCGTTGATGGTATCCTAATATATTCCAAGAATAGGGAAGTGAATGAAGAACATATTAAGCTAGTACTTCAAGTACTAAGATAACATTAGCTCTATGCTAAGTTTAGTAAGTGTGACGTTTTCCAGAAACAATTCCTTTACTTAGGCCATGTTATTTTTGAAAAACAAGTGGCAGTTGATCCTGAAAAGATCAAATCCATTATGGATTGGCCTACCCCAAAGGTTGTATCTGATATTAGATCCTTTATGGGCCTAGAAGGATACTATAGGAGGTTCATAAAAGTATTTTCCATGATTGGTTTCCCAATCACTTCACTTCATAAAAAGGGAGTTAAATTCCTTTGGACATCAGAATGTGAGTAGATATTGCAAGATATGAAATTCCTTCTAACCAATGCACCTCTACTAAATATTGCATATCCAAAAAAGGACTTCCTTGTGTGTATAGATTCCTGCAAGGAAGGACTCGGAGGAGTCCTTATGTAAGAAGAACACGTAATCTGCTATGAATCTAGAAAATTGAATGAGCATGAAATCAATTATGTGACCCATGATCTAGAATTGGCAGCCATAGTGCATGATTTAAAAATGTGGAGGCATTACCTCATGGGTAGAATATTTATGTTGATGACAAATCATTGTGGGTTGAGGTACTTGTTTGACCAACCAAAACTTAATGCTAGACAAGCTAGATGGATGGCTCTCCTTAGTGAGTTTGATTTTGAAATAAAACATATCAAAGGAAAATAAAATAGGGTGTTCGATTCCCTTAGTAGAAGTGTGAAAATGATTCACTTGGCAATTGTAAGCACCTGTGAAATGGATTTCAGGGAGATAGTCAAAAGTGCACAAGAAACAGATGCATTTTTCAAGACTGTTAAATCATACTTAGAGAAAGAGAAAACAAGGATGAAGTGTGAATGTTATCAATTGATAAATGATGACTTGATAAATTACAAAAAAAGGTTGTATATTCCAAAATGTGACGACTTGAATGGGTTTATGATGGATGAACTACATAAAATACCAAATATTGATCATCCTGGTTATCATAAGATAATCACATCCACTAGGAAACAGTTTTATTTTCCAAGACTGAAGAAGGATATATCTTATTACTTGGATAAATGTCTAGAATGTCAGCAGGTTAAGGCAGAACACCAGCATCCAGTAGGGTTGTTGTATCCCCTACCAATCCTAGAATGGAAATTTGAAACCATTTCCATGGATTTCATCACAGGATTACCAAAATTGGCCAAACAGAATGACGCCATCATGGTAGTGGTGGAAAAATTGAGAAAGGTTGCTCACTTCATTCCCATGAAGTCAACTTGCAAGGAAATAGACATTTCTAGTATTTTCATGAATTAAATATTTAGGCTGCATGGCATTCCTAGGGAGATCATATCTAACAAAGATAAGAAACTCACTTCAAATTTCTAGAAATCTATATTTGCTAGTTTTGAAACTAAATTACTATTTAGCACAACCTATCACCCTCAAACTAATGGAGAGACAGAGAGGGTAAACCAAGTGTTAGAGGATATGTTAAGGATGCATGTAATGCATCAGCCTAAGAAGTGGGAAGAATATCTACCACTGGTAGAGTTTTCCTACAACAATTGTTATCAAGAGTGATTGAAGATGAGCCCTTTTGTGGCCCTCTATGGTAGACAGTGAAAGATTCCAATCAGTTGGTATAACCCAATAGATAGAATTACAATCGAGATAGACATGCTGAAATAAATGGAACAACAAGTAATTCAGAAAAAGAAGAATCTAAAAATAGCTCAGGATAGATACAAAAGCTATGCAAATAGAAATATGACTTCTAGAGAGTTCAAAATAGGGGATCATGTGTATCTCAGAGTTAGACCCAGGAGAATCTCCTTGAGAATAGGATCTTGTGCCAATATGGCACCTCGGTATTGTGGACCCTTTGAAATTTTGGATAGAGTGGAACTGGTAGCATATAGATTAGTTCTTCCTCCCACAGTGAAGGCACATAATGTTTTTCATGTTTCATTATTAAAGAGATATGTACATGATTATAATCATATAATTGAGTGGTTTGTGATTCAGGTGGAAACAGAGGGATAATTCCTTCCATAACCATAATGCATAATAGACAGGAAAGAAACCCCACTCAGGAACAGAACTGTTTGCACCCAACTCATCACTAGGTGAGAAAATTAAGAGTGCTTACATGCCCAGTTGGGCTCTGTTAGGTATGACATCTGTAAAAGGAAAGGTTAGAAAGAGAAACTACAAAGTTATAAACAAGAATTAAACTTAAAACAAATAAAAACTACGAGCATATAAAACAAATGAAAAATAAGTACAAATGGACCAATATCACCAATGTATAAGCTGATCTATTG
>ML826243.1:117648-134179 GCA_009831015.1 Picea engelmannii
ATAAACAAGAATTAAACTTAAAACAAATAAAAACTACGAGCATATAAAACAAATGAAAAATAAGTACAAATGGACCAATATCACCAATGTATAAGCTGATCTATTGATGAAATCCAAAGGCACAAAGAAGAAAGGGGACTTGGCTCCCTTCTTTCTCCAATGGAAGGCTCTTGAGGCCCTCACAAGCTTGCTCTCCTTACAATGAAAAGATGAAAATGTGGGTGAAATAACTCCAAGCTTATCCACTCAAGAGAGGGGTGGATAGATCTTGTGAAATGATTCTTATGTGTTCTTGTTAAAGAATGAGTCCTTAACAATCTTGGCAGCATAACAATGCATAGAATTCCTTGAGAAAATGGTGGTTATTCATGGATTTTTATAGCCTAGCTTTGGGTTATTATGTGACGTCGTTGGAATGTGAAAAGGGGCTCTTTAGGGCTCAATTAGGTCTTTGACCAGCCCACCATGAGGATTGAGCTCGGATTTGGTGTCAAATCGACTTGGGAGCTGATCCATTAGTGGTTGGGAGGCCGACCAATTTCAATAAATGCATCGTTTAGCAGGCACACGGGTTTTTCGCCCAACAGCCACGCATCGTGCGCTGATGCGCGCATTATACGTTGTTGTTACACGCATACGCGTGTGAACCCAGGTTCTGTAAAGCGCCCTTCAATTTTTTGGTCATTTTGTATAGTTTTTGACCCTTTTGCAATGCTGTGGAATTAATCATGTGCCATGAATGACTCCAGTCCTGTTTTGACGATGCGAAGTTCTTGTCGCCATGTGCGGACGAAATTTCAGTGATAACAAGAACCATTGCACAGGTCAAGGTGTAGTGGAAACACTTTGACCCAGATGAGGGTACATGGGAAATGGAGGATGCCATGAAAAATGCATAAACATTTTTGTTTACTTATGTACATACAGAGAACATCGAAATATAGAACATCGAGGATGATGTTCCTTTAAGAGGGAGGGGATTTTAACACCCTTGTTTCCTCCAGTTTGTAAACAAAAATATAACTAGCCAAGAGACTATGGAAAAATAGATATGTGTGAATGTTTGATTTGATGAACCTTTTTGTTATAAAAGGTCAATGTCTGTATTTTTTGTTATTAATAGAAAATGGAAAGGTGTTTCATAACTATTGAAAAGGGGGGTTTACCAAGATATACCATGGATGCTATGAGAGATATGGTGAGGAGAACCATAAATGGTTGAGATGATCCCCCCCCACCAAACAGGTACCTTACTAGATTTAATAACTTAGACTCAGAACAGTCCTCTGAACCAGAAATGAATTACCAAGTCAGATTGGTAGCTGGAAGAGTCTTCCTCAAGAGTTAATGGGGAGATTGGGAAGAGTACCCATCTACAAGACTTCCAGACCTGACCATGAGTTGGGGATTTAGACCCATGCAACCTTGCTGAGGAAGGAAATAAAAGAGGTAATTCATGGGTAGAGACAAGAGTTCAAGAGAGAAGAGTCGAAAGACCAATATCGAGAAGATAAAATACCACTTGCAAGATCTCTAGTTAGAGGAATAACTGAGAAATAAACTCATTTTGGACATAAGAAGTTGTTGGCAGGGTTTTTGGTTCAAGATGATAAACAGTGCTAATGAGTGACTGTGTAAGTACTCATGCAGACCTCCTTACTTGGTACAGAGAAAATCGATTGCCAAGATCCCATGGGAGGAGGAGAGTAACCTATGTCCCTGACTGTCACTGAGTAAGAAGAAAGATTCTCTCTCAGAGAATCATGGTCTAGCTCAGGGGTGGCTAGTGGTAAATCCATTCGAGAGTGGTTGTTCCTATGGTTGGGTGGAAACATGCACCCCTTTCAGCAGTCGCTTCATGAACTTTAGTTTTCTGATAAGTATTTTCATAATCAGTGTGTTGAAATGGAAATGGTGATTGAATACATATATATGTTTATGACTTAGTATTGTGTTGAATGATTAAGGCAGAAATGTGTATTTTTTATCTATGAACCCATGCTTTGAGTGGTCCTATGTTTACCTCAACTTAGCGGCTAGATATTTTGGGATGTGAGTCCATAAGAGAGTTGGGGTAGGACTAACTGGAATGCTTAAGTCTTGTCGACATATAGAATCTACCTTTGCGAGAATAATAAGTTTAAACCCAATGGAAGGAGGGCACCTCCTTCAGATCTTTCACCCATGTGACCAAGGGCTCATTCCCTTGTCCTTAACCGAATCATGCCTAAGAGAATAGCACATAGCCCATGATAGTTTTTGAAGGGCCCATGTGACCAAGGTTTGAGAACCCTGAGCTAGGTCTAAATGGAGCTAAGCCTTTCTGGCTTCGGAACTCCAAGAATTTAGAGATCTGGAGTATTTCGATCTTACCATTTGTAAATCGACTGAAGGAAAATGATGGTTACAGTTACCCATAAGGTTCACTGGTGCCAGGAGGTCCCCCTAACCAATGCAGATAGACCTACCCCACCATTAAAGCTTGGTCCATTCATCCATCATGAAGTAATGCAAGCCACAAATCCAAGATTATTCAGGAGTCCCCTTGGTTGTTGGATTTCCGCCGAGGTAATTTTGTCAAAGTCCTACTTCAGGAGGATGGAGATGCTATAGCATAAAACTCCCAAAACACCTAAGTTACAAATTAACGAGAGCCATGGATCTAGGGAGATCATTAAGAACCCATTTTAACTGTTCGATCATCCAGTAGAGGGACTTTCATATGGTACTTCAGAGAATTCCTTCTTTGGGAGAGCAGAGCGGCCATAATGATGAAACCCTCGAAGGTCGGAGCTGCGAAGTGACGAGGAGTGTAGATCTAGGGACCCTTCAAGATCTCCCCTGACCATTGGATCTATACCATAGTCATCCTGGTGCTGACCACTCTAGGAGTAAGGAGGAGGTTACACCATTGATCCCCCGAATGTCAAAGTTACGAAATAATAGAGGCTCTAGATCAAGGGATATACATGGATGCGTCTCTACTGTGAGATCTAAGGGCATAGGAATACCATCATTCCAGATTGACGTGGACAAAATACTTGCATTCCACATGTCACATGGATTTGTACATATCATAGAACTTATGTGCCCTTTAACACGTGATGTGTGTCACCCACTATAGGGGCCATGTGTCATCTCTACCTTGTCCCGTCTCACTGCTGGAACTTACCTACTTGGTCCATTTGGAAGGAGGATTATGCGGGACCCCCCTATATTTTCCTCCACGTCTAGTACATCACCACATGTGAGGGTGGACCCTTCGAGAGTCCAATACTTCAGGACTCTAGAGGTTTGGGTTGCAGCATCGAGGAAAAGCCGAAAGGCCTAAAGGCCGGAGCCATGTGGTGAGATTTTGGTTTCCTTCAGGAGTCTGAGAATTGAGGGCTCTGGAGGATATGCATGTAGAAAGGAGAAGGGGAATTCAATGCCAAAGCACCAAACGTTGAACTTCCCTCTAACCTGTATATTAAATAAAGACCATGTCTCGCCGTAGGATTGGAAGGTGGATGAATCCTTCCCCGTGGATGTAGGAAACTTGTGGATGGTACTAATGAGGTGGAGCCACATGTGTGCCATGTGGCCCTCAACTAAATAACACTTGAATAACTTCAGGAGGTCGTATCTTGCAAACCAAAGGTCAGATTAGAGCCCGGTAATAGTTGTTAGAAATATGTGGGCGAGTAGAAGAGGATGAAGACCATGGAGAGATGATTTGAGATGGTTATAGTAAGAAAAATTTTGATGCCCCATCCGTTAAAGGGGTATTTAGGGGTCGTGTTTGTTACAGGAACTCTTCCTTTCACACAACCACAAACAAATTTCCATGGAGTGTCAAATTGTCGAACCACTTGGGGATCCAATGACTTGCCTTCTCCCAAATGATCTACTGTGTAGATTCACTACGAGACTTTGGAGCTTTGGGGATTTTTTTTCTTTTCTGTCAAAGGCTTAAAAATTTCTGAAGCAACAAACTCTAAAGGACTGGAGGGATTAATCGTTGCGGTCATTTTCTATACCTAACAGCTATGAAGGATATGCCTTCTCTCGAATATATCCAATGGCCCAAATCTAAACTTTGTGGCCCAAAACCATGGTTGTTGTGGTTTCTTTCCTATGGTGTCTTTCTCTAACCTCTAAAGCTCTTGAGCTTATGAGTGTAGTCAAGGTATGCTCTCAACTCCCTCTTGGCACTCATGGATGATCTGAAACTCAAATTTTGTCCATTTCGACAACAATTCACTCTGAAAAAATTTCTTCAATTTCCACTTACACAGCCCATCCAGGCTCAATGTTGAAAATTGGAGCTCTAATACCAAATTGTAACACACCCATCCTTATACCTGCTAGGCTATGCCACACAGAAAATCTTGCGGAACTTCATATATATAAAAATTAAGTAGATAAATACATTCTACCAATATACATATTCAGGCGGAAATAACAATAAACATATACATGCATCATACACAGGAAATGCCCATAAATATAAAGGAAAATATAAATACACATCATGAAATGAACACACTATTAATACTTATATTTTATAAAATACCACCAAGTGCGTGTAGACCTTCCATGATCCTCCCAGCCTTAGACCATGCTACTCATCACTCTTAGCAATGGTTCACCCTTGAACTGGGACCAAACTCCACTTGGGTAAAGTAATTCCTAGGATAGGCGAAGACAACAAAAACAAAAGGAAGGATCTCATTCCATGAGCCAAATCAAACTGAAAGCCTATAGCCTCTCATTCCACACATTCCTATTCCACCCCAGAAATTGTGCCCCTTCTCTGCTCAACATTCCTTTATCTTCCCCACTTCCCTTCCAGGGCTTTAGCAACAGGACGGACAATAATTCTTATAGAAATATAGTTGCATATGGGATCCCTCAAGAAATCACTTTCCTAAATATTCTCTCACCTGGAGAGAGTTCCTCACGGGCCTGACAACCTATCTCTTCAAACCCATGGGCCTGACAACCTACCTCTTCAAACCCATGGGCCTGACAACTTGTTTCTTTAGTTCAGTGCTTAATTCAACCAATTAGAGGCTCAGGTGAAGGCAGAAACAATGTTTATTTAATGTACAGGTGATGGCAACAACAACATTCAAGGCATGGGATAGATATTTCTCATAACAGAAAGGTACAGCATTGGCTCAGGTAGGTATAGATGCATTGTGCATCGCAAGAGGAATATGATTTACTATTGATAAAAGGGAAGCTACAGGGTAGATCAAGAGTGTGTGCAGGTTATATAAGTGCATGAATGATTTAGAGGTCGACTCAGGGAGAGCATGGTTGAGTGTGTGAATGGTTGAGTGCGTGAATGACTCTATGAGTGGGAAATGGACTAATTTTCCCCCACACTTATTCACATGCTCCCTTAATGACACATGGCTCTTCAGGAGTTGGTTTCTCTCCACTTGGGATTCATTCTCTTTCCCATAAGAACTTAGGATAAAATAATTATCCTTACCAAAGTATTTGGGAATAATAGTACAATATTCCTTTGGCAATAAGCCTTCCATATGATCATTGTGTTTATTTTAAAAAGATAGAAAATGAAAGCTATATTATCTTGCTACTATATGTAGATGACATGATTGTTGCAAGGTTTAATATGCATGATATAAATCTTCTCAATAAGAAATTAGCTAATTCATTTTCGATGAAGGATTTCGGTGTCGCAAATAAAATCCTTGGTATGAGAATAACAAGAGACAGGAAAATCGCAAATTGACGTTGTCTCAGGGTGAGTACATAGAGAAGGTGTTGGAGAGGTTTAGAATGTAGAATGAAAAACCAGTTAGTACCCTTTTTTCCATCCATTTCAAATTAACTAAGGAAATGTGTCCCAAGACACAGGAGTAGATAGAATACATGTCTAGGGTCCCTTATTCGTCAACAGTTGGTAGCTTGATGTATGTGATGGTTTTCACAAGACCATATATTGCACATGCAGTGGGAGTTGTGAGAAGGTATATGAAAAATCCAGGTAAAGAACATTGGGAGGCAGTAAAGTGGATTCTCAGGTATTTGAGAGGTATTTCTACTCACGCATTATGTTTTGGAGGTTCATACACTATTCTACAGGGATATGTTGATTCAGATATGGCAGGCGATAAAGATAGCAAGAGGAGAACCACAGAGTATGTTTTTATTATAGGTGGAACAAAAATAAGTTGGATTTCTAAAATGAAAAAGGTTGTTTCAATTTCAACAATAGAAGCAAAGTATGTTTTTGCTACAGAGGCTACTAAAGAAATGATTTGGTTACAAAGGTTTATGGAGGAATTGGGAATGAAGCAGGAGAATAGCAGGTTTTATTGTGAAAGTGAGAGTGTCATTCATCTTACAAATGACTCAACCTTCCATTCAAATACTAATCATATACATCTCAGGTACCATCTCATACGATTTGTCTTGGAAGATGGAAATTTGAAGTTGGAAAAGATACACACTAGCCAGAATCCTGAAGATATGTTAACAAAGGGAGTAACCAGGGAGAAATTGAGTTCCTTCTCAGTTTCAGTTGGTCTTCAAGCATGAAGGTGAAGATGAGAAATTTTCTAGGTCCAAGAAGGATCATAAGCCAGTAGATATAGAAACGATGGAGTTTTTGAGATCAGTCTCCAAGTGGTAGATTGTTGGTTGTGGAGGCTGATTATGTTCTTGATTTATAGGCCTTTGTTTCTATCCATTTTTATACCCCATGAATACTTTACTCCCCGGAAGAATGTACACTCCTCCACATTGGGGAATGCAAGGGGGGATTTCCCCTCCTTTGGGGTCTGGGGGGTCATCCCCTCGGCTAGGGGGGTCCGAGGGAAAGCAGGCCCCCAGTGGGGGTTCAAGGGAGAATCCCCTGAAGGAAAAATTCCCTTCTAAATGTATATTGTAATTTCATAGTAAATATGGATCGTTCATTATAAGGTCATAGATCTGAAAATATAATTTATGTTAGGGTTTTTTTTCCCTATAAGGAAACCCTCTTTTCTAAGGGAAATGTATTGCGGATATGTATCATTGCAAATATTGTATTCTGAGTGAGGAAATTGTGAGAGAAAGAAGAGGAAGTTACAATGGTTTTGTTGTAGGTTGTATCCATTCATTTGTTGGATAATAATAAAGGAAGGACCTGGAAATTTCTTTGGTGGACATAGCCCACACTGGGTGAACCATGTATATCTGTGTATTTATTGTATTGTGTATATTTTGTGTTTTATTTCTACATTTGTTTTTATTCTATTGCTCCATGATCATGTTTTTTTAATAGGCCTAAGGCATATCTGTTCTTCATTTCAAACTTCCATGACCTTCAAATTACACCTTCATGTTCAACCACACTCATTTTTCACCTATACTTAGATGTGTTTTCTATCCTTTCTCTGTAGGTATAAGGGACATATTTTCATACTTCCACGGCCTCCAAAATGCACCTTCACTTTCTACTATACCTACTTTCACCCATACTTAGAAACGTTTCTAACTATTTCAGCATGGGTCTAGGAGACATCACGAGTCATTGGATCTGTGACAAGTGGATCATCTGATATGTGACAAGTGGTGACCTCCTAGGATATCGGATCTCTAAACCTAAGGGTCATCCTATTTGTGATAATTGGCAACCTCCTGGGCCATTGGATCTCTCACCCTTTGGGTACTTAGTAATTTCTTCAAAATCTATTGGCACTTAGTCGTTCTTGATACTTATCCAATTCCTTGAAATCTTACATGGGTGCGTGCGTCTGTGGGTTTGCGCTCATTTCTTCACATACTCCAAATTCTTCATCGTTCTTACTATATCTGCAATATCTCGGTACTTAGTCATTTTTTTGAATTCATACCATGAGTCTCTTACACTTAGTTGATTTTTTAACTCTCACCATGGGTCCACAAGTTTGTTCTCATTTCTTCTCTGTCATGCTCACTATATCCACAATGTCTCGATACTTAGTCATTTTTCTATAGCTTTGTGTTGATGTTGCAAATGAGGTGGTTTCCATGTGGGTGTCTTATTTTGTTCTATTGACATGGCATCAATATGTGTCCTAACACGTGGTACTCTACATGGAATCTACAAAAAACATTATTGTAGCACTAACATGGACTACTTCTGATGTGGCACTCATATAACTAGAAATACAATGTTGATGAGGTTTCTATTGTGGTGCTAATGTGTCTAAGTTAACCCACAGGATATCAGGCCCAAAATTTTTATCTTATTCATTGATCTTTGATGATAAACAATTAGGATTTAACCTAATCCTGGTCCATTGTTCTCCTAACAAAATTCAATGCTGTGTGCATGGTTCTATAACTCTTCTATTCACTTTAAAGTTTCATAAAAAGGATTATGCAATATAAACCTTTCGAAGTTGTTACTCCTCATGAATGTGGGATATATCAATTTTTCCATTTTCTTCGGTTTGGTTATCCAAGACCTTGTTGCTTCTCATTTCCTATGATTCCTTTGCATTGTTGAGCTTCAACAGACTGTAATCCTTCTGCCAAAAATACTCTTCACTTTCTCAATTTGTTTCTTTTTTTAATAGGGTTGTCTCATTCATCTTCCACTCACCATTTCTCTTCATGCATGTTCATCTCTAAAATTTCTTGGATAATTATTGCCCAGTCACTTTGTCTTCTGGATGAAAAAAGAACACTTAAAGAAACTCGACATTATGGAATCATCTTCACACAAAGAGACCCATAAATATACAGGGGAATTCTCTCACCTTCATTCACGCAGAGTAAACTTATAACTTAGAAATTCCTTCAAATCTATGTTTCCTCTAGTCTCCCTCTGTCTATGATATCACCGTCATCATTTGACATCAATGACAACATAATTTCCAAAAAAATCCCCCTTTTTCATTGATGGAAACACTCAATTATTTTGGTATTCCTATGCTTCCTGCAATTCTCTCTTTCAGCAAATATCCCCCTTTATTTGTACCCTCGCCCTTTGAAATCAATGACAAAGGGTTTTCCTCCCCCTTTTATAGTACTCTTTAGTCTATGTTCTACAACTAGCCTCCTTTCCTTTTTGAAGCTCCCCCTCTGTCGGTTCTCTTCCTGTAGTGTTTTAGTGATTGGATGGCATAGATACCACCCCCAAATTATATCTAAGATACTCAAATACTTCTCTAGGAAGAAGTTTTTTAAATATATCAACATTTTTTTCTTTTGTGCTAATATATTCCAACTTGACAATTTGTTCTATGACTTTCTCTCTCAAGAAATGATACTTGACTAGAATGTTCTTTGTCTTTGAATGCATGGAAGTATTCTTGGAGATATTTATTGCACTGTTATGGTCACATAGTATTGATATGGGCTAATCATATTCTATCTAAAGTTCCTTCAAAATGTGTTTCATCCAGAGCACTTGTGTACAACATGTTGCTACTGTAATGTATTTCACTTATGTTGTGGATAGATAAATTGATGAGTGTTTCTTTCTTAACCAAGATGTTCAAAAACACAAGTATTCTAAAAGAGGATGAACACCTTCAATAAACACTCACACAACAAGATAAAAGATCAACACATCGATATTTTGATGTGGTAAAACCCCTACGGGGAAACATCCATGGCCCTAGCCAACGCGATCACTTGGAGAAATTTATTAATGCAAAAGAAAATGATTACAAAGATATTTTACAAGATATTTTCTCACAATTAATCATCAGAAAATGACACTCCATGCTATTTAAATAGAGATCATGAACCAATCATGTGCTAAGCCATGGATCAACGTAGCCATTAACATCGAGGATAATATGAACCGTCATATCACTCTATGTCGGGAACATATCATGGCCATCATATTTCCTAAATACAAATGCGTACTAATGCATACTAAAGAAACACACTAAGAAACACACTTTTACCTAACAACACATTAGATTAAGTAGATCTTAACTAACTCCTAAGTGTCTAAATATCCTAAAATCCCCCCTTAATAACAACTTGGAATAGGATTGAAGAATTTACAATAGTGACACAATAGGAGAAGGGAGGAGGAATTAGATCCTAATGCCCCTTAATTAAAACTTCCTGGATGCCTAAAATAGATTGAAGTTTGGAAAACTTTGCTTCTATAAGAGGCTTTGTGAAAATGTCTGCAACTTGAAATTCTATAGGGAAAAGGAGCACTTCAATAACTTGATCATGAATGAGGTTTATGATGAAATGCATGTGTATCTCGATGTGTTTTCTACGTTGATGTTGAAATGTCTCTTTGGAGAGATTTATGGCACTCTGATTATCACACTAAAGCCTGGTCGGATGTTTCTATTGGAATCCAAACTCTGAAAGGATATGTCAAAGCCACAAGGTTTCCTAACTTGCATTTATCGCTACTCGGTACTATGCTTCTACTGAAGAAATTTAAATAGATTGTTGTTTCTTATAGGCCCAAGTGACAATCCCTGAACCAAGGTTGAAAAAATATCCTACATTATACCTCTGATCATCAGGGTTGTCAACCCAATCTAAATCAGTGAAACCAACCAATAAAGGAGTCACCCTGAACTGTAATGTATCCTGAACTGAATTGTACCCTGGACATACTAAAGTATCCTTTTATCTTCTTTCTAATGGCTTTCATGGGTGTTTTCATATATCTGGAAACAATACCAACAAAAAAGGAGATATCAAGATGGGTATGAGTCAAGTATAAGAGGCTACAAACTAGTTGATATTACAAAGTAGCATCAAATTCGAGAGAAGTACAGGTGGCAGCAAGCTTGACTCCAGAATGGAAGGGAGAAGGGGATGGTTTACAATATTCCATGTGGAAGCAATAAAGAAGGTCACAAGAATACTTAGACTAGGAAAGAAAAATTCCTTCATTAGTTTGCAAAACTTGGAGGCCAAGGAAATAGTGCAAAAATCCTAAGTCTTTCATTTCAAATTTATTCTTAAGGGTGGTTTTCATATGGTTTAAAAGTTTTGAGTCACTACATGTAAGGATAAAGTCATCAACATAAAGGAGGAGTATTATGAGATGGATTCCTACTTTCTTTGTATATACATTGGGATCAGAATGGCATCTAGAAAATATGATGTCAATAAGAAAGTTGTCCATTTTGGCATACCAAGCTCAGGGATCTTGCTTAAGACCATAAACAGATTTCTTAAGGAAAAAAATAAGGCTAGAGTCATTATGGACATAGCCAAGAGTTTGTTCCATGTAGATTTATTCTTACAAATCCCCATGCAAGGAGGTTTTAACATCCATCTAATGGACCTCTCGTTTATGTGAGGAAACAAGGGAAAGAATAAGGCGGATGGAATTCATTTTGGCTATATGGGAAAAGGTTTCATTATAGTCAATTCCTTCAACTTGGGAAAATACTTTGACAACTAACCAAGCCTTATGCCTTTCAAAACTTCCATTTGATGCATACTTAGTTCTCTAGACCCATTTACATCTGACAATTTTTCTTCCTTTTGGAAGAGGTACAAGATCTCAAGTATCATTTTCCATTAAAGAGCGATACTCTTCATTCATTGTTGTATCCCAATCTAGATGACCTGAAGCTTATGTAAATGTCTTTGGATCATGAGTCTCTAAATCTTGAGCCAAAATAGAAGAGGCTCATTGGAACTATGAATGTGTCCAACATTGATCTGAAGGATCACCGACAAGATCACCATCTGCTTCTCGTGTTGAACGGACCCATCTTGGAAGTGGTTTTGTTGGTGTTGGTTCAGGTTCAATGGGATCATATGGATGAAGGTGAGAAGGCGTAGGTGGATTTTCATCCTCATTGTCATCATTTGAAGAAGAAATCATAATAGGAACAAAAGAAGGCACAAACACCGAAGATGGCTCCTAAGCCAAAGAAGGCCCAATCGTCGAATCAGTCTCATAGGCCAAGATATTTTCATCAAATATGAAATCTCTTCTAATAATAATTTCATTACAATGTGGTTTAAGAATTTTGTAACCTTTGACATCTTCAAAATAACCAACAAATATACACTTCTCACTTTTAGGATGCAAATCTTTCTTTTTCTCATCAGGAATGTGAGCCCATGCTATACTTCCAAATACACGGAAGTGACTTACATCTAGTTTAATTTTATTCCATGCTTCTTCCAGTGTTATTTTTTTAAGAGCCTTTATGGGAGTGTGATTTACTATGTAATTTTCACAATTGATGGCTTCCTCCCAATACTTTAGACTTAATCCCTTAGATTGAATCATACAATTAGCCATTTCTTTTAATGTGTGGTTTTTTCTCTCAACAACTGTAATGTTCCTAGCCACCAACAGGTTTGGAAACACCACTTCTTGGACATACCTCTTAGCTCTAATACCAATTCATGACATCCTCGGCCCTAAACCTATGGCCCAGGCCATGCCACCGAATAACCTTTATGCTCCGATACCATTTTTATGAATTTACATGCATGCCTATCTATCTCATATTAACAGTTACATCGTTTTGTTCATGCCACTTATTCATGTGGAAATAATGATTAAAACATATGAATAATATATCCATATAGCCAACATATTCTAACCATACACAGATTAATGCGGAAATAACAGCAAGCCTACACATACAACATAAACGATATATCTAGGAATTACTCATCAATTATAACACATGTACAATTACACAACATACAATCAACAGATATTTGGTACTTATATTTTAATATATGACCACCACCTATGTGTATACCTTCCACAAACCTCCTAGTCTTATACCATGGTGCTCATCATGCTCAGCAGTGGGTCACCCCCGAGCTGGAACTAAACACCATCGGGCAAGGGACTCCTAGTCTTAGCAAGGGAAACAAGAAAGTCGCACAGGTCAACATGAAGGATTATCTCCCAGGGCTAGCTCACACTAACATCCTATAGCTTCTCATTCCCCACATGCCTGTCCCACCCCAAGAAGTGTGCCCCTTATCTTCTCAACAGTCCTTTGGTTTCCCCCCTTCCCTTCCAGGGCTTCAGCAACAGGCCAAACAGGAATTCTCCAAGCACTATAGCTGCAGTTTGGATCCCTCTGGGAAATCACTTTCCCAACAAACTCTCTCACCTGGAGAGAGTTTCTTGCAAGCCTGACAACCTTCTTCTTCAATCCACAGGCCTAACAACCCACCTCTTCAAACCATAGGCATGACAACCTACTTCTTTAGTCCATCTCTAAGTCAATTCCTAAAAAGGTGATGGCAACAACAAATCTTATTAAGAGAAAATGATGGCAGCAAGATACAGTCAGTCAAGGAACTGTGTGGGTTGAAACAACCAATAGTTATGACACAACATGGCTTGGATAGTTACAAGGTGTGTGCTTGTTTAGATTTAGACAATGGAGATTATGGTGGCTCAGTATGTGCGTCAATGGTGAATCGGGTAGGGTGACAAAATTCTAGAGAATCGTCAGGGTCGTGTGAATGGCGAGGAGGAGGAACCCCCAACACGTTGGCTTTCCCCACTATAAACTACATGTGCCCAGGTTGACACATGTATTCCTGAAGATGCATGACTTCCACTTAGCACTCATTCCTTTTCCAGGAACCTAGGACAACACTGATCATGTCCACCTTAGCCTTTAGGAAATAATAATAAAATATTATTCCCTTAGAGGTAAGCCCTCTATCTTAGCCCCTAGGCCTAGACACTTAGACCCCTACCTTACCCTACCTAGTGCAGCTTAGTCCCCCATAACTCTTTCTTTGTGGTTGGTCTACACGCAGTAGTGTAATTTTATTAATGATCTGTGTATTTACATATACAAAAATTAGGCCCATGCCCTTAAGAATCTAGGTTCTTCGGCCTAATAAACATGTAAGTCTTCATCTTATAAACACTTGGCTCACCAACCTATAAACATAATTACATTTCAGCAGGGGCTTGGCCTTGGGGTATTAGAATCCCCTCCCCTTATTTTTGCACTGTCCTCAGTGAAACTTACTTACACAACAACAACAAGATTTCCAAAATCTTCAAAAAGATGCGGGTATTCTTCCAACATAGAATCTTCATGCTCCCATGTTGCGTGCTCAGGACCGTACCAGTTCCAATGAACTTTTACAATCCATATGGATCGATTTTGGAGTTTCTTTCTTTTCCGGTCTAGTATATGCACCGGATGCACTTGAAAAGTTCTTTCCTACTCCACATGAATCCCATTCCAATCAATAACATAATTAGCATCATGTACATATTTATTAAGTAATGACACATGAAATACATTATGTATAGAAATGCATGCAGGAAATGTAGGCCTTTATGCTACTAGACCAATCCTCTCTAGCATTTCAAATGGCCCACAATATCGAGCTGCCAACTTTGAACAATTTCCCAACTTCAGGGAGCTTTTGTTGGCCTTCACTCTCAGGAATACATGATCCCCTACTTTAAATTCCCTGTGAGTTTTGTTTTTATTAGTATAAATTTTATGTTTGTCTTGGGCAACCTTCAAATTCTGCTTAATCTTCAGCATTTTTTCTTCCATTTCCTTGAGAAACTCTGGCCCAACCACTACCCTATCAGTTGGGTTGTCCTAGCTTACTCGGGTGTTTCACTTTCTGCCATAAAGTGATTCAAATGGTCCTATCTTCAGGGATGCTTGATACCCATTGTTGTAGGCAAATTATACCAAGTGTAGATAATCTTCCCATTTAGATGGTTTTTTCATCACATACATTATTAGCATATCTTCTATCACTTGGTTCACCCTCTATGTCTGCCCATCAGACTTGGGATGATAAACAGTGTTGAATTTCATATTTGTTTTGAACCCTTTGAATAACCCCTTCCACAACTTTGATGTAAACTTCGGGTCTCTGTCAGACACAATTGTCTTGGGTACACCATGCAAGCGTGCTACTTCCTTCATATAAATATCAGCAACATTAGTTTAATTATGAGTAGTCTTCATAGGAATGAAATGGGCAGGTTTAGTAAGCTTGTCCACCACTACCATGATTGCATCATGTTGCTTGCTCATTCTAGGAAATACCGTGATGAAATCCATTGTTACCACTTCCCATTTCCACTCAGGAATGGGTAATGGTTGTAGTAACCCAGCCAGGTGTCTATGCTCATCCTTTAACCTTTGACATTCCAAGCATTTAGCAATAAAATCAGCAATCTCCCTCTTCTTGCATGGCCAATAATATTGGCTTTTGACTGTTGAAATTGTTTTTTGATATCCTGGGTGTCCTGCATAAGGTACATTGTGCATTTCTTTTAAAATCACACTCCTCAATTTAGAATATTTGGGTACATAAACTTTGTTTCTGTACAGGAGGATTCCATCAATTCCCAATTCATAATCCTCAACCTCATGTTGCATTTTACCTTGTTGCAATTTTGTTACCAATTCCATGTACTACAAATCTTCTTTTGCAACTTCAGAAGTTCTACCTTTAAGATACATTTGATACATGCTAATGGTTGTAGCATGCAGTTCATGCACTCTCCTGCTAAGTGCACCAACCACTTTGTTCTCCTTTCATTTGATATGCTTGATATCAAATTCATACTCACAGAGGGATTCCAACCATCTACTCTGCCTAGCAATCAAAGTAGGTTGATCAAACAAATATTTCAAACCATTATGGTATGTCCTTAGCTCAAACATCTTTCCCATGAGGTAGTGACTCCACTTCTTCAAAGTGTGCGCTATGGCTGCCAATTCCAAATCATGAGTGGCATAGAGCCTTTCATACTCTTTCAACTTCCTTAATTCATAACATACAACAAACCCATTTTGACTAAGGACTCCACCCAGTCCTTCTTTACATGCATCTTTGCATACAATGAATTTTCCATTCGGATCTGTGATCTTCAGAATTGGAGCACTGGTTAACAACTGCTTCAATAGCTGGAAGCTTCTTTCACATTCTTTTGTCCATTGAAATTTTTTCCCCTTCCTTTGCAAGGAAGTGATGGGGTGAGCTATTCTCAAAAACCCACCAATGAACCTTTTGTAGTAGCCATCTAGACCCATGAAGGATCTAACTTCTGTCACATTCTTAGGTGTTGTTCACCCTTTAATGGCCTCAATATTTTTAGGGTCCACTGTTATCCCTTCTTCAAATATGATATGCTCCAAACAGTGAATTTTTTTTTGATAAAATGAGCAATTGCCCAATTTGGAATACTATCTATGTTATCTTATCACTTGCAGCACCATCCTCAAATGATTCTTATGCTCTTCCTCTGACTTGGAATATACAAGGATTTCATCCAAAAATACAATGACAAACTTGTCTAAATACTCCCGAAAAACACCATTCATTAAGCACATAAAACTAGTGGGTGCATTTGATAACCCAAATGGCACCACTGTGAACTCATAATGGCCATACCTTGTCCTGAAAGAGGTCTTGCTGATATCTTCCTCTTTAATCCTTACCTGATGGTATCCTGGCCTGAGATCTATCTTGGAAAATATCTTTGCATCCTTCAATTGATCAAAGAGATCATCAATCCTTGGCAGAGGATACTTTTTCTTTATAGTTACTTTATTCAACTATTTGAAAT
>ML826244.1:33130-43969 GCA_009831015.1 Picea engelmannii
CAAGGAAGAACAATGAATAAGTTTGATAATTATTTTTGAGTCTTCAATGGCAATTAACTTTGTTATCTACCTCGAGTCAATAATCCTTAACCCTTGATATACCACTAATGCCTCTGCTTGGTTATTGGTTGCTTCATTCAATCTCCATTCAAAACTTTCTTCTTGATTTTCCTCGATTTCAAAAACAATCCCACAAACTTGTCACCCCTAATATAAGCATTTTGTATATTAATAAGTTTCAATACATGTTAATTATCAGATTAATTATGTTTTTAGTGGTCATTGAAACCCATATGTGTAAACATTTTATGTGATAAAAAATAACTAAGTGAAATTTTACAATTTGGAATCATCAAATATCCATATCATTCTATGAAATATTGTGTGTTTCATTTTGCAAAGACATGTTAACCCAACCTTTATATACATAAATTACCCTTGATTATTAATAAAATAAATTACATAGAAAATGGAGCGTGTTAACCACGCAAGCTGTGCTAACGGAGATGGAGCGTGCTAACCACGCAAGCTTTTATGGGCGTGCTAACGACAGGGAGCGTGGCTAACGGAGATGGAGGAGCGTGGCTAACAGAGATGGAGGAGCATGCTAACGATGGGGAGTGTGCTAACGGAGATGGAGCGTGCTAACCACGCAAGCTTTTGTGGGGAGCAACGTGCTAACGACAGGGAGCGTGGCTAACGGAGATGGAGGAGCGTGCTAACGGAGATGGAGCGTGCTAGCTTTTATGGGGAGGAGCGTGCTCACGGATATGGAGAGTGTGCTAACGATGCAAGTTAAAAAAGATGGGGAGCATGCATAATCGAAGTGAAAATCCTATTTGATTGTTGTTATTGGGGTGGTGGAAGAGACAGAGGATGAACATTTGTTTTGGTTTTGAAGAGAAACAACAGAGCAGCTTGGAATTGAACGTTGGATACATGAGAATATTTTGGGATGGAAGGGAGAACTGAACAGGTTGAATAGAGAAGATTGAGGCTGAATAGAGCAGATTGAGGATAAGAGAAGGGAGATTGAGGCTGAATAGAGCAGATTGAGGATAAGAGAAGGGAGATTGAGGCTGAATAGAGAAAATTTAGGTTTGTACACAAACAAACAGAGAGCAGAGCATCTCAAACTTTGTAGATAATTTGTTAAGAGAACAGAGAAGTTGTAAATAATTTGTTAAGACAATAGAGAAGAGCAGAGAAATGTTTTATTATTGATCTATTTTGGTTTTTAAAATTGGAGTCAAGCATGGCCATGCGTTTCTTTGCTTCCTGTAGATATGGTTTTCCATTATTTGTGAATTTTTTTTGTCTCGCTTTGGTTTGGTTTGGTTTGTGATTCCCTTTCCTTTTTTTTCTCTATTTGTTTGGTTTGTTGGGAGCGGAGAAGGAAGGTTCTCCGTTGGTTTGTGATGCTTATAATTCTCAGCTAACTTTCAAAAAGGGCTCTATTCAGCATGATTTTCCATGGTTTTATCGCTACAATGCAATAAGATGAACCACTGGCTGTCTCCTATCAAAGGACTTCTTTGCTCTGAGAATTTTCATGTCATCCCGTTGATGTGAATCATTAAGTGGCCACACTGGGAAGAGAACCTCGAGAAAGGTCCACCCCATAGATAAGGGACAAGAGTCAGACAAGTCCTATGGAAAGGATACTGGTGACTCGGAGGGATCTTCTAGTAGTAGAACTAGTTCTTATTCCCGAAGAAAATGAAAGAAGCGAAAGCATTCCAAAAGTCATAATCTCGAAGAGTTCAAGAAGGCCAAACCACCCTCTTTTGACGGTGCAATAAAGAAGGGGGAGGAAGCAGAGGCCTGGCTGCTTGGACTAAAGAAGTATTTCAGAGTCCATGACTTCTCAGAAAATTTGAAGGCTCGAGTAGCCACTTTCAACCTAAATGGGAAGGCTTCCATTTGGTGGGAAGACCTTAAGAATGTAAAAGGGATTCGCGAAGAGGACCTCTCTTGGGAATGGTTTGAGAAATACTTCAGGAAGAAGTATCTATTGGAAAAGTATTTCGAAGGAAAGACTAAAGAATTCTTTGAACTCAAGTTGGGGAAACTCACCATAGAGCAATATGTCAGCAGATTCCTCGAGTTGCTGAGGTACGTACCCTATATAAAAGAAAAAAAGGAAAAGGTGCAATGATTCATCAGTGGACAACCTAAGGACTATCAGAATAGGATTGAGTTTGACGAGCCAAAGACCCTAGAAGACACTATCTGAAAGGCAAGATATTGTTATGAACAGGCAGGGCATCGGATAGAACCTCATGAAGGCTGGAAGCAGAAGAATAGTTTGGGATTCCAGAAAAAGGGGTTTAAATCCCCAAGATTTAAGAACTATAAAAGGACTCAAGGATGAGCTTCCCAACCTGAAGTGTACACCAGCAGAATTTTCCCTCCCAGAGTGGAAATAAACCTTCTGGATCTACCCTAGGAAAGATTGATAACCCAAAGAGAGAACCCTTGAAATGTTGGGGTTGTGGAGAAGAACATATATTGAGGGACTGCTCGCACCGAAAACAGAACAGTCGGAGAATTTACAACATTCAAGAAGCTACTACCGTCAATGATGTGGCCAGAAGTGTGTTGCAAATCTATGCAGCCTTGGATAATAAGAAAGTTGACCACCAAGCTTCAGTGGTGGAGATGGAAGGTATGATCACCAACCATTTAGTGTCTATTCTAATTGACCCTGGTTCAAATTTGAGTTATATAGCTCCTAAGGTTGTTTATAAGTGTAAATTACAGCCACATAAACACGCCAAGCCATGGCTGGTACAGTTAGCCACTGGCACCAAAAGAAAGGTAGTGGAGGTCATACCAGCTTGCCAATTTGCAATGGGTGAATTCCCCACCCAAACAACCCTTAACATACTACCCCTAGGATCATATGACCTATTGATTGGTATGGACTGGCTAGCCACATATAAAGCCAAACTGGATTGTTACCATAAAACCTTAGAATGTGTAGGTGAAGAAGGAAGAAGGATAACTCTTCGAGGGATCCAAAAACCTGTCTCGGTGAAACGAATATTAGCCCTTCAAATGAGAAAGTATTGCAGAAAGGGATGTCCACTTTATGCGATACAGGTGTTGGAATCAGTTGAAGATGACAAACCAAGCCTTGAAGACCACCCCACACTAAGAGAATATAGAGATGTATTTCCGGAAGAGGTATCGGGTCTACCTCTGAGAAGGGACACTGACTTCTCAATAGAACTTGCACCAGGAGCGGTGCCAATGTCTAGGAAACCCTACAGGATGAGCACACCCGAGCTAGTTGAGCTTAAATTACAACCAAAAGAAATGATGGACAAAGGCTATATCCGGCCTAGCGTGTCTCCATGGGGAGCACTAGTTCTATTTGTAAAGAAGAAAGATGGTACCCTCCGACTGTGCATAGATTATAGACAACTCAATAAGGTAACCATAAAGAACAAGTACCCCTTACCTAGAATCGATGACCTATTCGATCAATTGGGAGGTGCTTCCATCTTCTCAAAGATTGACTTGAGATCTGGATACCATCAAGTCCGAATCAAGGGTGAAGACATCCACAAAACTACCTTTAGGACGAGATATGGTCACTATGAGTTTGTGGTAGTACCATTTGGATTAACCAATGCCCCTGCCACTTTTATGTGCTTGATGAATAATGTGCTTAGCAAATTCCTAGACAAATTTGTACTGGTTTTTATTGACGATATATTAATATACTCCAAGAATAGAGAGGAAGATGAGGAACATCTTAGACTTGTGCTTCAAGTGCTAAGAGAACATCAACTCTATGCAAAATTTAGCAAGTGCGACTTTTTCCAGAAGCAAATACATTACTTGGGCCATGTCATATCTGAAGAAGGAGTAGCAATAGACCCTGACAAGATCAGGTTTATCATGGAATGGCCTACCCCAAAGGATGTTTCAGATATCAGATCCTTTATGGGCTTAGCAGGATACTATAGGAGATTTATAAAAGGATTCTATAAGATTGGTTGTCCAATCACTGCCCTCCAGAAGAAGGGAGCTAAATTCACGTGGACACAAGAATGTGAAGAAATATTTCAATCCCTAAAACATCTACTGACCCATGCACCCATGTTGAAGATCATTGATCCCGAAAACGACTTCCTCATGTGTACAGATGCCTGACAGGAAGGGCTCGGAGGAGTCCTTATGCAAGGAGGAAGTGTAGTCTGCTATGAATCCCAAATATTGAATGAGCACGAAGTCAACTATGTGACCCATGATCTAGAATTGGCCGCCATAGTGCATGACTTAAAAATGTGGAGGCATTACCTCTTGGGAAGGAAATTTGTACTTATGACAGACCATTGTGGATTGTGATATCTATTTGACCAACCAAAACTCAATTCTAGACAAGCTAGGTGGATGGCCCTTCTTAGTGAGTTTGATTTCGAAATCAAACATATCAAGGGAAAGGAAAATAAGATGGTTGATGCCTTTAGCAGGAGTATGAAAACAATTCACCTAACAGTGGTGAGCACCTACGAGACGAATATCAAGGAAAGAGTCAGAAATGCACAAGAAACAGACACGTTCTTCCAGACCGTGACCTTGTACCTGGAGCAAGAACCCACAGGGATAAAGTATGAAGGATACCAGATGACATATGGAGGTCTACTAACCTACAAAAACAGATTGTATATTCCAGATTGTGATGACTTGAACAGGTTCATAATGGATGAACTACATAAAGACCATATATTGGTCATCCAGGATACCAGAAGATGATCACAGCCACCAGGAAACAATTCTATTGGTTTGGATTGAAGAAAGACATAGCTGAGTACTTAGCCAAATGCATACAATGCCAACATGTTAAATCAGAACACTGACACCTAGCAGGATTATTACAACCTCTACCAATCCCAGAATGGAAATGGGAAACCATCTCCATGGATTTCATCACAGGAATACAAACATTGACTAAACAAAATGACATCATCATGGTAGTGGTGGATAAAATGAGCGAGTACGCTCATTTTATCCCTGTCAAGTCGACTTGCAAGGCAATAGATGTCACCAACATATTCATGAAGGAGATATTTAGACTACATGGTATGCCTAAAGAGATTGTGTCTGACAGAGACACGAAATTTACTTCCAACTTTTGGAAATCCTTGATGGTTGGTCTAGAGACCAAATTATTGTTTAGCACAACCTATCATCCTCAAACCGATGGACAAATGGAAAGAATGAACCAAATATTGGAAGACATGATAAGAATGCATGTAATGCATCAACCCAAAAAGTGGGAAGATTTCCTGCCACTGGTGGAATTCACCTACAACAATGGCTACCAAGAATCCCTGAAGATGAGCCCTTTCGAAGTCCTCTATGGTAGACTGTGCAACACTCCGGACAGTTAGAGTAATCCCATAAACAGAATTACTATTGGACCTGACATGTTGAAAGAAATGGAACAACAAGTGATTTAGATAAAACAAAATCTAAAGGTCGCTCATAACAGATAGAAAAGTTATGCTGACCGAAAGAGAACTCCAAGAGAATTCAAGACGGGAGACCACACATATCTCAGAGTTAGGCCTAGGAAGAGTTCCCTGAGGATGGGAGCTTGTGCCAAATTGGCACCTTAGTATTTTGGACCCTTTGAAGTTCTAGATAGAGTGGGACCTGTAGCCTATAGGCTAGCACTTTCTCCCACGGTAAAAGCACATAATGTTTTCCATGTTTCATTATTGAAGAGATATGTACATAATTCTATCATATAATTGATTGGTCTGTGATCTAGGTGGAACCAGAAGGAGAATTCCTGCCAGAACCTCAATGCATACTAGACAGAAAGGAAACCCCACTCAGGAACCGAACCATTACACAGGTCAAGGTGCAGTGGAAACATTTTGGCCCAAATGAGGCTACATGGGAAATGGAAGATGCCATGAAATAGGCATATCCGATTTTGTTTACTTCTATACATACACATCATATTGATAGATAGAACATCGAGGACAATGTCCCTTTAAGGGGGAGGGAATTGTAACACCCTATTTCCCCCAGTCTGTAAAAATAAGTATGTTGGCCAAGAACTATGGCAAACTCAAAGATGTGAATGTTTGATTTCACGGACCTTTGCATAAAAGGTCGATGGATGTAAATTATGTTATGAATATGTGTTGCATGACTGCTGGGAGAGGGATGTATAAAAGAGACCATGATGGATAATGAGAGGTGGTGGAAGGGACCTGGAATGGTTGCGTTAACTTCCATTGAGCTAGTACCGTACTGGTTTATACTTGCTCAAAAACTAAAGCAGCTCTCTGATCCTGGAATGGATTTCCCGTTAGATTGGTAGGTGGGGAGGATCCTCAAGAGTTAATGAGGGGATGGGGGTGAAATTCCCATCCGTAACAGCCCTTAGATCTAACCACGGATGGAGAAATTCACGCCACACGCAACCTTAGAGACAAAAAATTGGCAAGAGAGGAAATTTGGTAAGGAAGGGAGAAGAGCGCACATGATGGGGATCATAGAGGAGAACTGGAGAAAACCTTGGAAATGCAGGGAGTTATGAGTATTAGGAGAAGGAGAGTAACCTTCATCCTGGATTATTTTTTTGTATCAGGAGAAGGAGAGTAACCTTCATCCTTGACTTCCGTTGAGTTGGAAGTAGGAGACTGAACCTCAAAGCATCATGGTCTAGCTCGGGGGTGGCTAGTGGTAAATCCGTTTGGAGTCATTGAGCCTACGGTTGGGTGGAAATGAGTACTCCTCTCAACATTTGCATCACACCGGTGGATCTGATAAGTGTTTTATGCCTTGTATTTCGAATTGAATATCATGAATACATGCTTAGGTTTATATGCCCATAATAATTTCTGTGTGGAATGATTGCCTGGTGTTTTAAACTAGAAATAATGGATGCATGTGTATTCTTACATGATATCGTTGGTTTCTATACAAATGGTGGAGTCCATGGCATGAGTTCTCTCCACCGAGAATCGTCTGTCTTGCTTGATTCTTGTAATAATTTGGGAAGGCCCCTCGAGAGTACTCTTCCCTGGGGATTACCCCATAAACTTTGGAACCGTGTTGAACCTTTACCCAGAGACTTGACTGATATTAGGGACGATTGCCCAAGAACTGTCTAAAGGTTCATGCAATCCGATCTTGGAAACCTTATGCAAGGAAGAGTAGCTCTCTAAGGTCTCGGAGTCGTGGTAGTTTGAAGCCCCGAGAGGTTGAATTTTGTGATTCAAGCTCAAAAGGGATAGCGAGCTCAATTATAGAAAGAGAGAATACCCTATCATTTGGTAGACGAACAGTCGGAATCCTTTCGGAATACCCCAGATCTGTCGAGACCAATGGATCTAGAGAAGGAGCGTAGGCGTTAACACCTCGACCCTTTCAGCCTTCGCAAGTAGCGATGGGATCCAGGACCGTAGATCCAAGGATCTAACGAAGCCCTATTGACCATCGATCTTAGCCTTTGTATAGGCAGGAGAGTAGCATTTCACTGACTCGTGACTTGGAGTGGTCAAGGGTAGGACTACATGAACTCACGATTCACGAGATTGCGACGTGATCGTGACCGTTAGATCCAGGCCACGAGAGAACTGTGGGATTAGAACTTTCGTGGTTATTGCCTACCGGGGGTTCGGAACTTGAGAGAGTTTCTTTTTTACTATAGAAGTAACGAAGTGTCGAGCGCTGAGGGCTCATACAAACACGTGGCCCATCCATGAGTGGGGACCACGTGGTTGATAGGTGGCATGACAACAAGCACCCAGAGGAAGGTGGAAGCGGGTGACCGGTGGTGGACACTTGTCGCCTGGGAAAGAGTCAACCCATTGTTGACTTATCGTGGCTCGGGGTTTCACAGAATAAAGAAGTTGCACCTTGATCTCTAAGGCCGCGAAATGCCGAGAGCCAAGGTCTCTTGCGATGGGTGGCAGCGACACAACTCATGAGCAAAGTATAGCGGAGGAGACAAGTGGCATGTGCGTGTCGCTTTGGCAGAGTCAATGTAATGTTGACCTCTCGCGTCTTGGGAATTCGCAAAGGAGGAGAACGAGGGCTCAACACATCAACTAGCGAAGTTGAGAGTGGTTCTAGTGTTTGGCCTAGCCTACGGTTACATGTAGCAGGTGCTAGTGAGGAAGGAACGATACCCGTATCGTATCTCGGGTATCGGTGTTTGGAGAAAGGGGAGTCGAGAGTCTTGACTCTGAACTCGGAGTTGTGAAAGGCGCTTGTGCTAAGGCCAGGTTGTGGTTGTTTGGAGGAGGATAAGGGAAGGGAGGGTCTGCACTAGGCCCCATAGAAGTCTCATGGATTCTTTCCCTCAAAGAAAAAGATGAAAAATCTAGGTTGTCGTAGTGGGTGTGTGACAATGTGCATGATGCTTTCTTCCTTCATTTTTATGAGGGCATTGAAATTCATAATGTCCCATCTTCTTGCAACTGTAGCATCTGATTTTTGACATATCCTTCTTATAGAATGGTCTTTTGGTTTTGTTTAGACTGATATCTCTCCTTTCCTTCCTTTTCTTCACATCGGCAACAAGAGCTTGGTTTTCTTCATCATTTTTATTTCGAGATTTTTATATCAACCTAGATTCTTCTTGGGTACATCATGTCCACAACTTATCAAACTTGGGAAATTTACTTATAGCGCAAATTCCTTGAACAAATGGGTCCCAAGAAGAGGGAAATCAATTAAGTGTAGTAGTTACAAGATCTACATCGTCCACAGAGTCTCCAATGGTTGTTAACTGCTCCTTGATCTGTGAAATTCTCATAAAGTAGTCGGAGATGGTTTCTGACTTGTTCATCATTACATTTATGAGTTGATGCATTAGGGTTAGCTTCCGACTAGTATTCTTTCTTTCATATAATCTAGTTAGGGAATCAAGAATTTCCTTTGGTATCTTCAATTTTGATACATTCGATATCAAATGGTCCTTAATTGAGTCTTTCAAGATCCTCTTGGCCTTGACTTCCTTCTTCTTGAATTTTTCTTTGGCTTCTTCTTCTTCTTGTTTTGGAAGCACCTGATTGACATGATCCAACAATTCATTCTCTTCTAGAATGAGGAGTACCCTATGCTTCCAAGATCWRAAATTGTYTGCTCCATYTAGTATATTGTCAACTCWCATACTAGTAATCACTTTTGCTGGTAGAAACCCTAGATATGAAAATTTGCAAAATTTCAAACTCCACTAAACTACAATCTAAGTATTGTAGGGGGTCCGATAGGGTTGGGAGAATTGATCTAAAGTGGAATTATTCCCAACAACTTGGAACAAGTTCTCAACGAGATTGACAAAATAATTGTGCAGCTTCAAATCTTAGTATAGTTCCTTCCAGTTATTAGACTGTCTTGAAGGTAACTAGCTCTGATACCATGTTAGATTTTTCTTAATTTTTCAATGAAATAGATTTATCAATGTTATTATATATTATTTTACGTTAAAGATTATATCAAGTATTGGAAATATGAACAACATAAACAAGCACAAGAAGACATAAGATTTTATCTTGGGAAAACCCCAAACACGGGGAAAAACCCAGCCAACCATTCTTGGATAGATTCCGTCAATAATATAATCCAACCATGAACCATATCTCAAGAGAAACATAAAATGAAGAAACCCTAACACAAGGCTAGTGGACTAGATAGAGCTAACATACCAAATAGTTGCAACAACAACACCATACATAGATAATGCACCTCTTCCAAGGAGAGGGCACACGAGAAATCACCACCAAGAATAACCAAGAATCTCCAAGAGTTGCAGTGTTGCATCTTCCTTCTTTCCCTCAAATGAGTGCCTGTTGACGGGCGAAATTGACCGTCCGTCAACTGAGAGAGTGGAACCGGTCCGGGGTTGTCTAAATAACCCAAGCCGTTTGGAATGGACCACCCTGACGAATTTAACGGCTCCGTTGGCCACTCTAAGGTCTCCTAAGGAAACCAAAGAGAAAAACTGATCTGAGCTAAGTAACCTAACTAAAATAAATAAAGCAAACTAACTATAACTAATACAAGAAACTAACTTGAATAAAGGAAACTAGAAACTAATAAAACAAACAAAGAAACTAACTTCACTAATCTAACTGTGAACTACCAACTATTATATATATATATAAGATACTAACTATGTTTATAATAACTCAAATCAACTATCTAATTACCAATTTTATTACAGTTTATTCACAAATATACATTGCATACAATCTACAGATTTGGATAAAACCTGTGAAACTAATTTGTTTGTTGTCCCAAGACAGCGAAGATAACTCTTTTTTGATTTTATGATTTATGAATAAGAAAGTAAACTAACTGAAATTAAACAATCTAATATAATTTACTGAAATTAAACGAACTAATATAAATCTAACTAAGATTACATCTATATTAGACTACTTAATGAAAGCAGTAAACTAAATACTAATTGACCTGGAAACGCTCCAAGTCTGCCCTGCGTATGATGACTTCTTAAGCTGGTTGGAGGAAGAAATTCACACCGTTTATCTTTTAAGCTTCTCGCAAACGATCAACTATGCTGCTTCTTGAAGTATGTTACAGGACAAACAAGACATAAAAGAAAATCATAACAGTTTTCTGATTATAAATTCCTGCAAAAGGGAAACCTATTATGCAGCAAATCTATATATTACAGTTCAATCTATGAAGAAGGCAAAGCTATCATTCACAAAATGAATCAACAACTGTTATGTCTTTTATCTATTTGGAAGCAACAAGATATGTATAACAGTTAAGAAATTATATCACTTGCATTTGATTTAGATAACAAAGTAATACTAAACCATAAACAAAATG
>ML826245.1:0-22280 GCA_009831015.1 Picea engelmannii
TTGGAGTATATTCATATTGTATTGTTGCATAGATCCACAATGTATGTCTTGTGGCTATGTTCAAATTTGAGTCTTTAACACATAGATCCACATTGTATTTTTGGTGGCTATGTTCAGATTTGAGTCATAATGGCATGGATCCACAGTGTATGTTTGGTGGCCATGACCTGTCTTACTTGACATGGATCTTTTCATGTCGGCATTTATGCTTTGAGTCATTTGTATTCTGAATATGGGAATGCCTACCTCAGTGATGATATATTATTGTACTGTATTTCCTTTCTTGTTGGCAGGTTTTCGACCGACTAATCCTTGTTCCCTACACACACTCGACAAAGTATTTCAGCTATCACTCTGTTCTAACTTCATACTTTGGGGGCTCTCTATTACACATTATTTTCGTCATCCCCCGTTAATGATGTAAACCTATATGTTGTCTTCAGAAGGATCAGTGGCCTGAATTCCTGAGGAAAGAAGGGAGAAGAACTTTGCCTGAGAGATGAAATCATATTTTCCTTTGTAAAAACCCTAATAAGGAGGATCGACGCACCCTATCCAGTTATAGAGGTGCGATGATCCCAGATCATCGCATGTTGTACTAAACCTGGCCTACGAAGTCATCACAATTTTCTCAGTTTTAGGGGTGTGATGATTTTTGTACATGGGAAAAATGAGCATCTTCTCGATGCTTCTAGAAGGAGAAGATTCTATGGTGATGTTGCCTCCAATTGGTTTGGATCTTGATCATTTTTTTGATTTAGTGGGATCATCCTAACCTCCTCATCCTATCCTCTTCATCTTATAAAAAGAGAGGAGCTCTCATGGAGAAAGTTAGATTGGATTGAGTTTGAGTTTTTGGATATTGGTAGCTTGGTTAGATTGGCTTTGAGCTTTGCTTTGTCAAGATAGATTGTGAGTGATTTTCAAATCCATAGTCTCAGAATCCATGGAAAAGAAGTTTGTGGGAAATGAGGGACAATTGGAAGGGACCTTACAACATTAAGGCTTTGGTTGTAATCTCTCTCTCTCTATTATTTAATACAGATGCACTTTTCTTTCCTATACGAATCTTATTTGTCTATATTGTATGATTCCTTGATCACATACATAGTTTCATATCAAGTAGGCTTTGTTATTCTTGTCTTCGTTGGATTGTGTTCCTTTGTAGATATTTCTCCATAAGCCTCGTGACGGAGCTTGGATTGCAATAGAGAAGTCGGATATTCGATATTTAAAAGGTATGTTCTAGATCCATTTCTCATTTGATAATTGAAATCTAAGGAAAGAGTAGTGTACTGTCATGTTTTGTTCTAGTTTCGTAGTGAAGATAGGGAGATATGTTTTTGTCTGCACTCACCGATTAGTCTGATAACATCCTTGCAGAAGAATTATCTCCAAAAGTAAAAATGCATATTTTTTTCTTCCTTCAAGGTGAGAAACTTGATCTAGTCCCATGTCATGTGTTTTGAACTTCCCCTGTCAATGTACCATTGGTTCCCTTTATTTTGAGCATAAAGAGAAAGTCCACATTATTCCTTCTTTGATTATTCTTGCTTCCTTTTCCACACCTTGGTGTATTATTCTCTATACTTTGTAAGAACATATTATTTCTTGTTTTGTTTAGGATAATTTATTATGCTTATTCTACAGTCACGTGCTATGTTCATGTAGTTATTGCACTTATAAAATTTAGTATTGTAATAAATCAGGGGAGAAAATGAATTGTTAGAAAACCCATGAGAACTTCTAGTTTTGTTGCTCACATAATCATCCTTTGAGGTCTTATATGAACCTCTATTTATATCTCTCACATGATCACTTCTTGCATAAGATCTACAATGTATTGCCTTATGATAAAAAAAATTGCAAGAAAAACAATATCCAAGAAAGAGATTTTGGTACCCGTTTGTGAAATGCCTTTTTGGTGGAACGGTTCATCTAAACTCATTCTTGTTATTCTTATGAGAAGACTCAAGTTTTTGTTGGTCATTATTTCCTTTTTTGTTATTGCTTTCATTGTTAATGGACCCTTTGAGAATATTGGCATAGATTTTAGACTTTTCTTCATTTTCTTTTTATGATGGTTTTGTGACCTTAATGCTTGCATCTCCCTAGGGGGTCTTTTATTTTTCGTCATAGCCCAAACCTGTCTTGATGAATGGTGACCTTTGGCAACTGAGAATATTATATAAGATTCCAATATTCTTTCCAAGCGTCAATATTCTATTCAACTAATCGGTTGTTATTTCTATTTCCTCTCTTAAGGAAAGGATTTCAGCCTTTAGCTTCTTGTGATTTTCTTCCTTTTCTTTCAGTTGACTTCTCACCACTTTTTCTATCCTTTTTTCTTCTTCTAGTTGAGTTTTTAGGATGATAAATGTCCTATTTGTTTCTTCAATATCATTATCCTTCTCTTCATATTTATACAATTGCTCTTTCTGCTTCTTTTTCTTAAGCTTGTATATTTTTTCTAAGGCACTGACGAGTCAAGATCTTCTTCTTCTTAATCTGTTTTTTATTTATGATTATCTTCATTTTATTCATCAGTCGACTTTGTTTCCATGGTTTTGGAGAGATATTCTTCCTCATCGTCACTATCTTCCCTTTATGCATATGGGCACTTAGTTTCAAAATGTCCTTTTATACCATACTTAAATCATTTCAAGGGTATCTTACCTTTGTATTTGTTGAGTTCTCCTTTTATATTTTTCACAAATTGTGCTTGTTTTGTCCCCGATTCATAGTCAGAACAATCACTGAATCTCTCTTCATAATTTTTTTGTAGGTTGTCCAAAATCAATTTAGCTGATGTACACTTCATTACCTTGACAGTCTTAGAATCTAATAGGCCACTCAATATAGCATCTATTGTTTTTGCATTGCTTTCACTTAACTCCTTTACAACTTCATTTGTATAACCTGTTGTGAGTGATTCCCAAATACCAAACCCAAGGTCCTATAAATATATATTCATTCTTATACTCCATGATGCATAGTTTGTTCCATCAAACAAAGGAGCTTTGTTTGTAGGGATACCTTCCTTAAAATCCAGATGTGCTCAAGATCTACCTTCCATTGGTTAAATTGTTTATGAAGGAACCTACTCGAATACCAATTGTTGAACTTATGTTGATAATGAGAAGGGGGTGAATCAGTATATGGTAATTTTTACTTTATTTAACCATTCATCAATCATTCATTAGCTGAGAAACAATAATCACCTATAAATTCAACTCACAATGAATAGAGTTTAATGTGGAAACCCTTGCAGGAGAAAACCACAAAAACTTTTATTTATAAATGTTTGTAGACACCAACCTACTATTACAAATATTGTATGCACCAACCTGTTGGAGACACCAATACCATTAATTGAGCCCCAACTCAACAATATGTACGCAAAAACCTATTGGAGACACCAATCTCCTCAACTGAGCACCAACTCAACAGGATGTAGGCACCAACCCACTAGAGACACCAATCTCCTCAACTGAGCACCATCTCAATAAGATATGTGTAGACACCAATCCAATATATTCATACATCGAGTACTTATAACTTCACATGCATGCTTCATTCCATGGAAAAACCTTCAAATCCTAGCAAGCCTCATAGCATCATTCCCAGAACGTAATCACTGATGACAACATCCACTAACGAGAAAATCCATTGATGGAAACATCCACTGAAAACAACATCACAACCTCAAAACAATGCACACAACCATAATTGATCCCTTACTTGGTTTCTCTACAAATGTGAAAATATATTATGTATTTATATTAATTATGTCCCCACTTTGAGGGTTGACCAATAAAGACTAGCTGAGCCAACCTCAATTTTCTGGCTGGGTTGTCAGACGGAAAAATTCATATCTCCTCATTCCTAGGGAGTTACAAGGAATTCCATATATTGTTGGAAAGGTATCATAATATTTTTTTCAACTATATGACTTGTGATATAATTTGAGCTAAGTATGTAGGGTAAAAATTCCTTCAAATATAGGGTATCCAAACTGGTCATCAAAAATCCAAAATTATTACTTTCAACAATATCCACCTTGCAATATTTATCTTGGACATATATAGGCTCCCCTTATCTTTGAAATCAATGACAAAAATATTTCCAACACTATTTTAAGTTTCACATCCAAGAACAACATTAGCTAAACCTTCACATAACCTACTAGTACTAAAGACTAAGATCTATAAAAGACATGTCGAACCACACAAATATTTTCTCTTTTGGTAGAAGGGTGGTCATTGTATTGGTAGGTTAATCCAATAAATAAACAAAAGGTCCTTCTAGTTGTTCTCCGAGTCCTGAGGAATCTAGTTCCTGTATTCTCATATGTGTGTTTACTTTTTACCTTGTGTTTAACTTTTGTCAAGTGTTTACTTTTCCGCAAGCATGGTGTGTTTTGTTTTCCAAAAGTGTTGTGTGTTTACTTTTACGCAATATTATTTCATTTCCTAGATAGCAATGCAATTTCATTTCCATAGAAGAATGATAGAAAACCATAGTAAATAGAGAACATGGAGCCTGCACATAGAGTGCACGACATCTCGCAAGTTCATATGAACCCTAGGTTGACAATTAATGCACAGTCTCTTTTATTGCTCTTCTAGAGTAATAAATTAGCCCATAAAAACCCATGGATATTGTCGTTGGAATTATGATGATATATTGTTGGAATTTAAACGCTACGTTCCACTATATTTTTCAATAGTTTCAAAAATTTTCCAACAACACAACCCATTTTCATCATCATTTCCAAAAAACAATGTCAGAATTTGCACCTAAATGTAGTAGTGAAGATATGTTTTCAGTCTTGGTTCTAGACCTGACACTTGGGCTTGTAAGAAGCAACTTTCTCTTTCTTCAACAAAAATAGAGTATCAAACAATAGTTAATATTAGTCAATATCAATTTAGAGTTTGGATTCCAACAACAACATCCAACCACATTGTGGTGTGATAATCAGAGTGACATTCATATCACCAAAGATCTAGTTCAACATCATCATACTAAACGCATTGAGATGCACATACACTTCATCAGGAAGCTTCTGCAAGATCATGTCCTCAAAGTCCTCTATTGTTGAACAAATCAAGTTGCATACATTTTCATAAAGAATTTTACAGAAGTGAAGTTTTTTGAGCTTTGATCTATGTTAGGAGTTCATGAAGTTGTCATTAAGGGGGGATAGGCTCTAATGCCTCCTTCCTTCTTCTCTTGTGTCACCTTTGTAAATCCTTTAATCATATCCCAAGTTGTTGTTCTTAAGGGGGGATGTTAAGATATTTAGACACTTAGGAGTTAGGCAAATTCAACTTGGTTTAATGTGTCTTTAGGTAAAGTGTGTTTCTTTAATGTGTTTATTAGTGTGCTATTGTAACTATCTAATTTGGCAGTCACGATTATGTTATAAACATAAAATGATTTGACAATTCATCTTCTTCTTGATACTAACGACATTTTCCAAATAAATTTTATAATAATATCATTTTCAATGTAATTTTGTATTCATTGGGGTGGCATGAATGGGGGTTCATCATGAACCTTGAAGGAACAATTTAAATATATTATGCATGGAGCCTTGGAATTTCATCCAATAATCAAGTAGAATCATATGCCTCGTTGCAAAGTCTAACAATAGATAACAACCCTTGAATCTAGCTTTTGATAGTGTTGGGTGATTCAAATGCCATCATAATCTAGTGGTATTGAACACCACCCTGTCAACAATTCATTGGAATTAGTGTTAGCTCAATCCAAACAAGAGGAAACCAAATTCATTAATATCAAGTATTATCGCGTGTTGCGAGAGAATAACCATCTAGCAGATGGGTTCACTAACACAACAATAGTACAAAAAGAAGGGGTCATCAACATTAATGGAACGATTACCAATAAAACCATCACATAGCCCATTTAATATGAGGATGAAGACATATTTCAAGAAATTAAAACGTCACATGGAATACAACATTGAATTGCAATTGTATAGCAGGGATATTTATGAGATGAGACCCGTGAAACATCATCGCTTGCCTAAGCTCTTGGCCTTGTTACAAACTAAACTAGAAGCCTGAAAAGGTATTCAAACTAATAGGGAATAAACACAGGGGATAGGTTCCCAATGTCACCACAACACCTATCCTTCCCAGTTCGAGCCAAACTCCCACACTAAGATGCTCTAGGAGGCTTCCCATAAACTATTACTTCACCTCGGAATCTTAATAATATTGCCTAAAAATAGAAAATTAGGTGAAGTTAGGAGTTAATTATTTTAAATACTTTCTCAACTAGTAAATAATTGCAGAACATAAGTAACAAATCAGCAAGCTAACTTACCCCAATTCTTCAAAATATTAACTAAATGATGCACAAGAGATAGGGATGAATTTCCTTACCACTTTAAGGGTGATTTGTAATGTGTGTACCTATAATGAAGTGGATGGAAATAATATATTTCCTTTCTTTCCTACTATAACAAACCTGCAAAAATAGATAAAAATGTAGAAAACCAGTAAGAAAATGGCCTTTTGAGGCCTCCCACAAGTGTAAAAATACACTAGATCAATAGATATGTGGGTGTATAGGATAGGGAAGCAACATATTAGTAAATATTATGCCCTAGAGCCTTTAGATATGCAAAAAAACTAATTTCCACCTGGATGGAAATTCCTTTTGCAGATTTGGGGTTCAAATCCCCCTAGGGTCAAAACCCAAAATGTATTACAACAAAGAATAATATTTAATGAGTTGTAATTTTCTTCTATGCTAACCAGAAAATAAATATAAAACTTGTAAATCATATATTGAACAATTGTAGAAGGGTTTAGGAAGTAAATACTTACAATATGCACTCCTTTATATGGTCAACAAGAGTGTATATCTGAAGATTTTCTTGGTTGTAACAATGAATATCTACACACTATTTCTCAAGAAAACCCTTGTAAAATATATTCAATGAAGAATAAAACTCAAGGGTAAATATATCTTGGGGTAAGGAAACTCCCAAGATATACTAGCTTATAAGAAGTAAAAATGAAATATTAAGCTAGGGTATGATTTTTTTTGTATTTTTATAATAAAATATGATTTAAAATATTCAAAATTAAATGGTTGAAGAAATTGAGAGATTTACCTTTACCTTTTTTACCTTTAGATGTATCTTAGTTTGAGCGATTGTGACCCCGCAAGTTTAAGATTGGCCTGGATGGATTTCTAGTTGATTGGGTTTGGAGTCGAAGGACTATCAACCCTAATGCTAGAAAATCAACAATAGAGGGGTTCCTCCTTGGATTTTCTAGGAGAGCTCCTTGATTGATGGTCTCCAAGACAACCAATCAACTAGGGTCAAAGTAATAACCTATCACTTGGTTGAAGCTACTTCCAAAGAAGTTGGTCCAACAACTTGGGTATGTTTCACTAAGAACACACAAAGAAAGAAAGAGATGAAGAATCTATTCCCTTTCTTCCATGTGACTATGAATCCCCTCAATGGATTTATTGGTCACCTCTTTCAATTCTCCTAAGGAACCCCTATCAAAGAACAATTAAAATTATCCTTGGCCAAGAAAAAAAAAGCATTTTAGTAAACAATCCACGGTGACACAAGAGAATTGAGTTCCAAAATATGGAATTATGATCTCACAAAGTTTCAACAACATCAAATGAGAGGAGGGGCTATCCATATATAGTTTTTATTGTAACGACTAGTTTCTACCTCCCTCATAAAATAATAATTTTCTTGGTTTTCTCATGCACAATTGGTTGGAGGCTAAACCCGTGAATAATATTTTTAATTACATAAATCCATTATAAAAATGGGATAAAATCAATTCTAGAAAAAATTAACCATTGAATATGTCCACATGAGAGATTTGTCCCAAAAGGAGGGAGGTCGTATAGCCTTAAATATGGTGTGATTTGGGTGAAGGAAGTCCAACGCTCCAATCGGGCACAATTTCTCCTTGAAGAATGAGTTGAAAACGATCATATTTTGTCCACATTGACCTCTCCTTCTTCCAACGGCTAGTTTCACTCATTAAATCCATAAATGAGGAGTTATGAGTTGTCCCAAAGTGGACGATTTAGTCAGTTGATGAACAAATTAAGTTTTTTCTTGGAGAGAGGAGCATATTTGACTTGATAAACATTCTCCCAAGACTAGTATACCCCAACATTCTACTTCATTGACCATTTGACTTGGGATATGTGCCCAATTATTTTTTAGAAGGATGGGACGATTTTCTTTTGGGAGGTAATATATCCATTAATATTTCACCAATCCAAAATGTGCAATATGGGTTTTGCTTGTAAAATTGTTCTGATAATTTTAAGCCCATGTTGTATTTTTGCCTTCGAGGACCCACTGCATTAGGATCTATAAACTTCCTCAAAAGATGTGGAATGATGACAACTTTGTGACACTGCCATGTTGAAACAAAAAGGATAAATGCACCATGGCCAAGGGATGCTTACAGAGTCAATGAAAAATAACCATGTGGGAATACATAGGTGTGCATGACATGGATCGAACTAGGCCCCACAAACTGCAATCACCCCTACATAAGACTCATGTTTACACACAAACATGTGTTCCAATAAATCCATGCCAAGGCATCCAATCATATCCAGAATGAGAGAAATTGAGACGGGGATTAAGGGAACTGATCATGTTCGGACGAGTCTGGGAGCCCATTACAAATTCATCCACTATGGTTTATGTGGCTTTTGACTTGCATCCTTGGTCTTACAATGGTGTAGCCAAGTAAAAATATAGGGTACCTCCTGGAGAGGTAACATGCCTCATATGAATTTGAACCCACGATAATCAATTATACTCATCAAGATGGGATTATGGCATTATGGTATGGAATTCGAAGCCGGAGAATTCGACCTTCAAGATTGTGTGGCAATTCAGTAAGTTTTGTATGTTTAATTAGGGTAGTGTTTACCTACATGTTGTTTGTTTTAGTTTGGTTTCCAAATGAGTCTCCTCCTTTGACCCTTTTCAAAACAGGAGGGGCTCACATTATTTTGGAATGTTACAAGTTTCAACTTTGGTGGATTTTTTCGAGTTACCCTATTTCCTTCAAGGGAATCTCTATTTTTTGTGTCCATCCCTTCTCTGAATTTTAGAAAAACACCATTATCGGGTGGGTGCTCAAACATCAGAGTGTTTGACAACAAAGGTATTCCAATAGAGGACGAACACCTTCAGTAACCACTCACACAAACATATCAAATATCAGCACACTAATGTTTTGACGTTGTAAAACCCCTATGGGGAAACATCCATGGCCCCAACAAATGTGGCCACTTGGAGCAATTTTTTAATGCAAAAGAAAAATATTACAGAGAGATTTGCAAGAGAGTTTCTCAAAATCGATCATCGGAAAATGACCCTCCATGCTCTTTAAATGGAGATCATGGACCAATTGGGTGTTAATCCATGGATCAATGTAGTTGTTAAGATCAAGGATAATCTGAATCGTCAGATCATTCTATGTCAGGAACATATCGTGACTGTCGGATTACCTAACTACAAATGCATACTAATGCATACTAAAGAAACACACTTTACCTAATGACACATTAGACCAAATTGATCTTAACTAACTCCTGAGTGTCTAAATATCATAACATGCCCCCTTAGGAACAACTTGGGACAGATATCCATGAGGATCTAGAAGGCCCAAAAATCAAAGTGTTCAGAATCTAGTGAAAACTACACCAAGTCAAAGATCTCGTCGCAAGCTTTACAATGACGCAAACGATGTCTCAAATGGAGCTAGGATGAAGAATGTATGGCCAGGAAAAGGTTTGGTCAAACCTAGTCATAGTCAACTTTTCCGTAAAGATGACGTCATCATCTGTATTTTTGACGTCATTAGGTCACTGTGCAGAGATGACATCAGCATGCTGATGTGTCAGCATGAGAGGATACCACGTATCATGCATTTTTTGAATTTTTGGCTGCCAAATGGACCAGTAAAAAAGTTCCACATGGAACCCCCAAGAAGCACCACGTGGAACCACCCAGGAGACACCATGTGGCAGTCGTACACAATGACAAGTGGAAACCGCATGCAGTGACAAGTGGCATCATGATGGCATGACACGTGGCCTCTCCACCGTCCGATAAGTGGCAGTTGACCTAGCTGCTAGTCGGACGACACACAACAACTGACTAGACAGGGGGCAACCTATCCTAGTGCACAACATGGCCCAATCATAGGGTGCCACATGGCAGCCCCAAAATTCCCTATGTGGCCTATGGTCTGAAAAATAAAAATTAAAAAATGGGTTGGCCCATGACCGACCAGCGTCGAATCTAGCGGTTGAACCAGTCAGTGGCCAAACTGGAAAACCTTTCCACAAGTCTCGGCACACCCACGAAATCTGGCGAGTATTCTGGTGATCCATATTTAAATATAAGTCTGGAAACATATCCCACAAAATCCGGTGGCAGGCCTAGACCATATTCCGTGCAACAGTCACATCAATGGAATGGGTTCCAAAAGGTTTCATACGACGAAAGGTTCGGTGGTTATGTTTAATATAGTTTGCAAAACTATATTTATAACTAAAAGAGGGAGGCTCGCAGGTTTGACCCTGAGACCTCTTTTCTAATAATACACTTTGTTACCAACGAACCCATGGGAAGGACTTGGTAAGTCTGCCCAGGAAAATAATTTTAACCTATCGTTTTCCATCCACTCGGGGAAAAAAAGGCGTTTGCCTAGAGGCCGTATAGGCATGAAACCCAATGTAGAGTGGTGATTAATGTAGGTTTGGAGGCATGTTTTATGAGGCAGAGAGTCCAATAGGGGCCTAGTGGTGACTTTGTCCATTTGAGACGATTTGACAGTCATTCTTACACGAATTTTCACCGCGATCGCAATGGCGACATCTGTTTATACATAAGATCTTTGGATCATAAGGATTATGGTAGAAAACCCAATGTAAGCATGGTGCTTTTGTAATTTTGGTTTCCTTATGAAATATTGCAAAAGATGAATGCATGTTATAGATTTTGATGAGCATGGAGTGTTGTAGCAAGGAAGCAAGACCTGATCCATTGCAAGAAAAATCATCATTCTAGCATTTTTCACGTAAATCGAGGTAGTGTAGTGTTGGAGAGACTATTTTGGCACTTTGTCAAAAAGTAGCCAATATTACAATCAAAGGTCTCAGTTTTGCGATAAAAATGTAATGACAGTATTTGCACTTGAATCTGATCAACGGATTCAAAGAGGATAGTTGCTTACCATTGTAAAAGAGTCCTTATTATGCCACATCTTGTGAGAGATCAACCTTCATCAAAGAGATCGTCTCTTTATGGAAGATATATTGCCACTTGTTGTGAGAACTGAGACCCTTTGTATTGCCAGAGGAGAACATATCATTACAACTAATGTGAGAACTTAGCCCTTGTATTTGTTCAAGGAGATTGTCTCTTGATAAGAGGGACATGGCCACATACTTGTGAGAATTGAACTCTTGACATTGACTAAGAGAAACCCTTTTCAAGGAGAGATATTTCCACATGTTGATGTGAGTATCGATCCCTTTGCATTGTAAAGGAGAATTTTCAAAGAAGAGAATGAAGCGACTACGTAGTTGAGCGGAGCCCAGAGACGTAGCCCACCCTGGGTGAACTCTTTTAACAATTTTCGATTCATTGTCCTCATGGTTGAGTTCTCACCTCATGTTTCTTATGCTTCCTTATTTCCGCAGTTAAGTTGTTGGATGCATTAAGTAATGGTATATGAGATTGAATCAACTTCTTTACCAAGTTTTATTCAATTTGGATTCAAGCCTCTTAATCACTTCAATTTCACCTTTTAACGCAATCAAGTTCAATAAAAATGATCTTAAATCTGACCTTTAATGGAGTGACATAGAACTGAGTAAATATTGGTAACAAGGTCACCTCGATCTTAGATCAAGTGGTATCAGAGAAGGATTTTCGAAGATTGTAGATGTTGAAGACAATATGGGAAAAACATCAAAGAGTGCATGGATTCATGAGCTTGAAGAAATCAACCAAACCACACAGGAAGAGAATTTTGAATTGAGGAGGTTGCTTCAAGAGTCTGAAGACGAAAAGAGAAAAATATGGTTGTAGCTGCAAGCTATGAAGGAGCAAGTTGGAGAATGCTCCATGACAGAAGAAGAAAAGAGTTTGTCTTGTGGCCATGACATGTATACTAGTTATGGTTGTTGTAATGATGTTGTTGATAACTGCACATTTTGTCAAATGATAGAGGATGCTCTCTAGGCACTAGGGAACCAAGGCGGTTTCCTAGAAGCCTCTTCTAGAGCTTCATCCAACTAGGAGGAGCAGTTGGTCACACTTTAGGAAGATGACTGAGTGTCACAGACTGGCATGGAGGTAAATGATTCTCTATGTTTACTTCCTTCCCTCATTAACGTTGATGCTACTTTTGGAATATTTGAACAACACACCAAGGGCATTGGCTTGAAGCTAATGAAGAAAATGGGATATGACAGAGGAGGCCTTGGAGTCAATGGCCAAGGCATTGTGAATCCCATCGAAGTGGTGGAATTACCTCGACATGCAGGATTGGGCTATGTCAAAGAAGAAGTTGGAGAATGCTCCAAAACCAATGCGGAAGGAAATTTCAAGATCGTCGATGAAGGGGAATCCAAAACCATGGAAGACAGTGAGTCTTCAAGTGGCGAGATCGAATCAGTGTAGGCTGACAGCACATCATAGAATTCTGATGATCGTGATTACAAGTCATCTCCAAGGGGAGATGAGCATCACATTAAAGGAGGAACTGAGGCAAGTTCATATCACCAAACCAACACCAGAGACAACCAAGAAAGGTATAAAAAGTCTCATTATTCAAACATTCCTTTTGATTATAATCAAATTGGTAATGATCAACAAAGTTTATGGCATAGAATACTATGTACGATTTGTGGTATGAATAACGATGTTGTTTCGAAGATTTGGAAAAGAATGGCTTTGTATAGGAAGGTTATGGAAACCAGGAAGAAGCCAAGACTTGAAGATCCTTCTCCACATCAGGAGAAAGAGAGGGGCAAGAAAAATTTCAAGAGGAAAAACCATTGCACCCATTGCAACAAGGGTGGACATCATGAGGCCACCTGTTGGACCCTCCATCTAGATTTACATTCCAAGAAGAATAAGAAGGTTGGACAAGCACCTCTGAAGGAATCAACCAACGAAGTAGCTCAGCAAAGAATCCATATACCAGAAGAACGCCAGCTACCAGAAAAGAGACAACTCAATAATAAGGATTCATTCGTCTTGATGACTGAAAGGATGGAAATATTTTTTGAGTTAGTTAATAGTGGCCATTATTGTAAATTACTTGTTGCTTCTAAAACCCCATAATAGGGAACTTTTGTAAAAGTGATGAGATGTTTAACATCACTTATTCATGCAACATAGTGATATTTTAGGACTTTTGTAGAGGTAGTATAGGGTATGGGTTTTGTTATAAGTCAGAGAGACATGTATGATCTCATGATGTACACTTTTGGGGTCCAAAAGTCCATTAGTGAGGAGGAATTATCCAGGAAGATCTAGAAGGCCCAAAAATCAAAGTGTTCAAAATCCAGTGAAAACTACACCAAGTCGAATAGCTCATCACAATATTTCCAACGGTGCAAACAGTGCCTCAAACAGAGCTAGGACGAAGAAGTTATGGCCGCTCAAAGGTTTGGTCAAACCTAGTCAAAGTCAACTTTCCCATACAGTTGACGTCATCATCTGTACTCCTGACACCAATAGGTAATTGTGCAGAGATGATGTCATGATGATGTGTCAACATGAGAGGCTTCCATGTGTCATGCATTGTTGGCAACCAAATGGACCAGTAAAAATGTGCCACATGGCACACCTAGGAAGCACCACGTGGCACCACCCAAGAGTTTCCACGTGGAAGTTGTACATAGTGACAAGTGGAAGTTGCATGCAGTGATAAGTTGAAGCATGACAACGAGAAAAGTGGCCTCTCCACTGTGCGACAAGTGGCAGTTGACCTAGTTGTTGGTCAGACGACACGCAACATCTGACTGGACAGGGGAAGCATATCCAAGGGCACCATGTGTCCCAATCATAGGGAACCACATGGAAGCCCCAAAATTCCCAATGTGGGCTGCAGGCCGAAAATCAAAATTAAAAAAATGGGCCGGCCCCGGACTGACTGGTGTTGAATCTGGCAGTCGAACCAGTTGGAAGCCAAACCCGACGAGCTTTCCACAAATTCTAGCACACCCACGAAATCCGGCAAGTATTCCAGCGATACATATTTAAATATAAGTCTGGAAACATATCCAACCAAATCTAGTGGCAAGCCTAGACCCGGATTCTGTGTAGTAGTCACGTCGATGGAATGGGCGCCAAAAGGTTTCATACGACAGAAGGTTCGGTGGTTATGTTTAATATAGTTTGTAAAACTATATTTATATATTATAATTTTATAATATGGTAAATGATGACCCACATTTTATATGTGGTTGTAATGAGAACTAAAAGGGGGAGGTTTGTGGGTTTGACCCTGGGACCTCCTCCCTAATAATACACTTTGTTACCAATGAACCTGTGAGCGGGACTTGGTAAGTTCGCCCATGAAAATAATCTTAACCCAGTCTTTTCCATCCACTCGGGGGAAAAAAGGTGCGCTCCCAGAAGCCATACGAGCATGGAAACCAATGTAGAGTGGTAATTAATGTAGGTCTAGAGACACGCTTTACGAGGCAGAGAACCCAGTAGGGGCCTGGAAGTGACTTCATCCATTTGAGATGGTTTGATAGTCATTCTTACATGATTTCATGCCGCGATCGCAATGGAGACATCTGTTTCTGTATCAGAGCTATGGATCAGAAGGATTATGGCAGAAAAACCCAATGTAAGCATGGTGCTTTTGTAATTTTGGTTTCCTTATGAAATATTGCAAAATATGTACGCATGCTACAGATTTCGATGAGCATGGAGTTATGCAGCAAGGTAGAAGGACATGATCCATTGTAGGAAAACTCATCATTCTAGCCTTTTCACGTAAACTGAGGTGGCGTAGTGCTGAAGAGACTATTTTGGCACTTTGTCAGAAAGTAACCAATATTACAATCAAAGGTCTCATTTTTGCGAGACAAATGTAATGACAATATTTGCGCTTGAATCTGATCAATGGATTCAAAGAGGACAATAGATTCCCATTGTAAAAGAGTTCTTATTATGCCACATCTTGTGAGAGATCATCCTTCATCAGAAGAGATCATCTCTTTATGGAAGAGGCATTGCCACTTGTTGTGAGAACTAAGACCCTTTGTATTGTGAGAGGAGAACATAGTTTTTCCACTAATGTGAGAAATTGGCCCTTGTATTTGTTCGAGGATATCATCTCTTGATAAGAGGGACATGGCCACATACTTGTGAGAATTGAACTCTTGACATTGATTAAGAGCATCCCTTTTCAAGGAGAGATATTGCCACATGTTGATGTGAGTATCAAGCCCTTTTCATTGTAAAGGATAATTTTTGAAGAAGAGAATGAATCGGCTACGTAGTTGAATGGATCTCGGAGACGTATCCCACACTAGGTGAACTCCACTAACAATTGGTGATTCCTTGTCCTTATGGTTGACTGCTTATCTCATGTTTCTTATGCTTCCTTATTTTCGTAGTTAATTTGTTGGATGCATTAACTAATGGTATTAACTTATTTGAATCATATGAGATTGAATCAGTTAATTTGTTGGATGCTTCCTTCAATTATGCTTCCAACAAATTAACTATGAAAATTAACTATGAGATTGAATCAGTTAATTTGTTATGCTTCCTTCGATTAACTGATTTGATATTCATATGATCGACCCCCCATTTATGTGAGGCTACAAGGGATAGAACAAGGAGGATGGAATTTATTTTGGCTATGGGGGAAAAATTTTCATTATATTTAATGCCATCAACTTGGTAGAATCCTTTGGAAACTAATTGATCCTTGTGTCTTTCAACACTTCCATCTGATGCATAATTAGTTTTGTAGACCCATTTGCATCTGACAATTTTTCTTCCTTTGGGACGAGGTACAATATCCCAGGTATTGTTTTCCACTAAAGAACGATACTCTTCATTCATTGCTATATCCCAAACCGGATGACCTTAAGCTTTTGAAAATGTCTTTGCATCACGAGTCTCTAAAACTTGAGCCAAAAGAGAAGAGGCTTGATACAACTATGAACGTGTCTGACGCTTATCAGAAGGATCACTGACAAGATCACTGATTGTGTTACGTGTTGAACAAACCCATCTAGGAAGCAGTGGTGTTTGTGAAAGTTCATGTTCAATGGACTCATCTATAGGAAGGTGTTGATATGAAAGACTATTTTATGATATTTTAGGTCAACCTCACAAGGATAAAATCCCAATGTTTTTTTTAAGAGGTGGTGCTCCTCTATTTTTAAATTGCATGCACAAATATAAATAATGCATGAGAAGGACCAAGCTTATTTAAAACAAACATTCACATGTAAATAATACCTGAGATAGGACCATGTATCTTATAAAAGGAAACTATTTACAATATTACAAATTTCATAAACCAATAGAGTATGAAATTAAAAAGGTTGACATTTCCATCATAGTATTCATCGAGACATAACACAATATCCAAAGAAAGGAAACAAGAAAATATGGACTACATATGGAAGAGAACTTTAAATCATCATTTCATTAGGAACAAAAAAGATCATGATAGATACACATTTGAAAACTCATGCTTGAATCAAAGTCTTTGAGATTACAATAATGTAATATCCCAAAATAGTTCTCTAGGAACCTCAAAAATAATATAAGTCTTTAAATATATAAGGTAAATGTCTTGAAAATAAGATTTGTGTTTTTCCTTCAAAGAGAATTTGGATGGGGCTCCTACAGACCATAAAATGAAAAGACCTAGAAGACACAAGAAAAACAATCAAAGAGCATCCAAGGTTTCACAGATTACTAGGAAATGGAAGACACTATGACAAGTCATTGTAGAAGAAACATAAGAAGGGTAGGAAAAGGGTTGTTGATTGACTCATTGTGATGGAAAGTTTTTCTGAACCCTCGTACTTGCTTGGAGGTGCCTCTTTTGTATATGCTTGTTATGGTTGAGGTGGCATAACTGATGCAATCGTTTCTTGTTGTTCTAGCTCGGTGATTTTGACTAAGTATTTTCTTAACCATTCTTCAATATATTCCCTCATGGGGGCCACCATGATATCATGCCTTATTTTTATCTCAAGCAATCCATTCTCCATTTCTCTTAATTCCATGCTTGATTGGTGCAACGTGTCATCTACCTCATCATTTTTGTTGATGTATATGACCAACCACCTTTCAACTTCTTCTTTGAAACATTATATTATCTTAGTAAACTTGTTTTCCCATGCAACTTTCAATACCCTAAGTTAGTATAACAATTTTCTTTTGATGAAAGTATTGTATCCATTAATAGGTCTGGGCCATCAAGTTATTTTGTGAGATCAACCATCTTGAAGAATAAGTCACCTCTTTTGTTTTTCAAAGCATCTAGTTCACTTATCATTTCTCTCAAATTCTTTATTCTTTTTAACCAACATGCATCAATTTGTTTCATCTGGATATCTAAAGGAAGGTTTTTCTCTCTTCTGTGAATATCGTTCAAGCTTGAAACTTTGGTAGAGAATGTACCCACAACATTCTTGTAGAAACCTTCATCATTCTCCAAATATTTTTGAAGATATTCTTTGAAATTAGTAATTATTGTTGTAAAGGTTGTGGAACTCTGTGCAAGTTCCTGAATTTCTTGAATCAAATCTATTATTTTATGTATCTCGTCTCCAACATATTTTCTTATTTATTTCAATAATCTTGATGAATCTTTACATTTGTTACTTCTTTTCGATATATCTTCTAAAGCAAGTGTTGTTTGAATTGTATATAGAGGTTTTGGAAATAAAGGTCCTAGAAGTAAAGTTGCCTCTAATTCTTTTATTTTTTGTTTTAATTCCAAATTTTCCTTTTCAATATTTCCCATGGATTTTTTTATGGATTCTCCAGTTGCTTCATGGAATTGGACAATTTTTTATGGTGCAAACCCTTCGAAATCAAATTTTCATTTTCATTTCTCGGATGAATTTTTATTTTTTGTATTAACTTTTTCAATTAACAATTTTTTGGACACTCGATTGTAGGTCACACGATGCAAGGTTACAGAATCCTCTTTGAATATCTCTGGTTCCTGAGTGACCAGGGATTAGGTGATTTCTCGAGTTTCCAGTAGTATTTTCTTAGACCAACCAGGTTCTTCGATAAGCTCGTCTACATCCATAGATCTTGGGATTTCTTGGATTTCAGGTACACCTAACCCTGTTTTTTGTGTATCCCTTTTTCTTTTGAGAGAAGTATATACAGTATGAGATTTTTTAATATTTTTCTTTTGTGGGTCCTTATCACCACCATCTTTTGAAATTTTGGCTGGTGTTTTCCTCATATCCATACCACTACTCCTAGGTGTTTTTCTTACCCAAGTACTTTTTTGGGAAACAATTGGTGAATTGGGATTTCTCTCCACTACTTCTCTGCCATGTTGTTGATATCCTTCATTGGTACTGATTAATTCCTCAGTGTCATTAAAATCTTGGTCGAATGAAACTTCTGGGAGATTCAAATTATCTCCACCTCCTTCTTTTAACTGCTCAACTTTAGTGAAACAAGAAGAATAACCAATTGAGGCCATATGTGCAGTAAACATATCATTTTGGTCGAAACCCTCAACAAGTTCAACTTCTTTGAATCTGAGTTCATCAAGATGACTTGCAAGTTCATCCAAATGGGATATATGTTTTACAATAATTTCTCCAATTTTCCAAGGCAAGGGAATGAATTTCTTATTTCTCTTCTGGTTGAAGAAGTGAGCCCAAGTCTTATATTTCCTGCAAACTTCCACAACAAATTGTATGTCTGATACATAAAACAAGAGAACAAAAGGCTTCTCTTCACATCCAAACAACCTGATAATATCAAAATTTTCCATAATCTCAAAATATCCCTTCCCGCGAGAAAGGTAGCAGCTTCAAGTGATAATATTGATGTACTAGGGCCAAAAACTAACTTTTTAAACTCTAAAATGAAATTATTGTGAATCGGGTAAAACTTGTACTGAGCTTTGTGCCTCCACAAAGTTGAATACCAAGCATAAATTGGTTTTGTATTAAAATCAATGTTCCTTTCCCTTGGAAATTCATCAAACACATGATAGTAGGCTATGGATAAAATAAGGTAGGATGTCATATAAAATTTCCGGGTCCTTTTCAAATTACTTAATTGAAATGAAATTTCACTAGAAATCATGTGACTCCAATCTATGATGGCATTCTCATGAAAGGAGAAATGAAAAACATAGATGATATTTCTTGGAATAGAAGTTATGGACTCCAAACCAATTATACAAGCAAATAACCAGGAAAATTCCATGTATGGGTATTTCAAGGAACTTACCTCGATCTTGGAAAAACTAATGTTAATTCTTTGGTCAACCAAATATTTATCAAGGATTTCTCCTCCTCCTTTGTGTTGTTTAAGAAATCCATTAGCCTCCTTGCCTTTGAATTGCATGGTGGGCGTGGAGAGCCGCAACATTCTCGTAAACATTGAAGGAGATAAATATATGGGTTGGTGTCCTTGGAGCTGGACTATTCCCTTCTCTGAATTAAATTTTTCTACACACCACTGAACAAGCTCTCTAAAATCGGTTACCTCTGGATCACAACCAGCAAGGGTTATTCCTGAAGTCCAAATTGGGTTCTTCTTTTTCTTAGCTGGAGGAAGGGACTTGTAGTAGTTATATACTCGCTATCACTAGAACTCTCGATCATCACACCCAAGTATGTTTAGTGTATCCTCGCAATAAAATTCACTTTTCGTACTTGACATTATTTCACTTCTTTAGATTTGGCAATAGGTGGAGCTACTATCGATATTTACAAGTTAGCATATTAGTTCTTATTTAATTTAATGTGTATCTTCTTGATGGTTTAATCACCATAGTTCTTTTTTCAAGGTTGTCGGCCTGCATGACAATATTTTTGAATTTATTAAAAGGTTTACAGAATCTTCATGAATTTAATAATGACATTATGTTCACACAATTGGCAGCTAATGTGGCGAGGAAAATAAATGCAATGGGAAGTGGTGATGGGATGTCATGGCGAATGAAAAGGAAAAACTGAAAGCATCCCACACCTGTAGTAAGAAAATCGAATAAGTATGGGAGAGGCTGATTTTGGGGGTCACGAACTAAGAGGTATATTTTGTAGAACGCAAGATTGTGGGTCGAAGGGCATGCAGGTCTATGGACATAAGAAAAAAGGTAAATGGGATGGTCAATCATCTTGCATCCTCTTTTCAAGAGAAAAACTAAGTATGGAAAGGTAAAAGAATATGTTAATTTTGGAGGATGCCTAGGTAAGAGGTGCAATTTGAGGGTAGCACGATTGTGGGTCTGGAGACTTATGGATATGCGAGTCTAGAACATGTTGTACTCCTGCATCACTCGAAAAATGACTAAGTGTTGGAAAATTGAAAGAAGAGAAAAGGAAAATAAGTATAAATACAAATGATCTTGGCAGAAATCGGCGGCCACCCACCTATTCCACTGGCTCAAAACAAGGCTTTCCACCTTGGCATTTTGTCTACAGCTTTTCGGGTCCTAAACTTTTGGGGCCATTTTGAGACCCTAAACAACATTTTTTGGGCCCGTTGTAGACACACTGTAGGTTTCATCAAGAATGTGACATCAAAATGTGTATTCCTCGGATATACCTTTCCAACGAGCTATCATGCACCCCAAATGGAGATCATATGCAAACATTACGCCCTTGGGAAGTTGACGTACCAACTACACCCATCAGAGCCCGCAAACCTTTTGGAGTTTCATCTTCCAAGGACCAAGTTTAGGGTTTTGGATTTTCTTTATGTTAAAAATGCCTCTAGAGACTCATTTTAAACATCATCATCTTCTTGCGATTAGGCGTAGCCATCACATCTCTTCTCAGAGATAATCTATCACCATTCTAGCGAGTCATTCACTCTGTAATTTTACAGTTTCTTTACATTTCTCTCTTTAATAAAATTTGTGCATTACTTATCTCTGTGTTTATCACAATATATCTGTGTATTTTCTTAATATATTTCTTCCTTCATTTTGTTCTCAAAATAATCTGGATCATTGGTATCAAAACAGGCTACTCCTTTTCGTTTCTTAGTGCATGTCCCCGACGAGGTTAGGGTATAGAGAGTTGGTTCTCGACCTATTTTATCTTGAGGACAACTTCTCTCTCCATCCCAAGTGGCCTCCCATGGTAGAAGAGAAGAGAGACGAGGGAGCAGAATATCCCATCAAACTGTTGCTCGTGGAATCCCTCGCACAACAGAGGAATGATATGTTGGAGAATTTTGCCCAAATCCTTAAACGATTGTCGACAAAAACAAGCATGTCTTCATCAAACAATCCTTTGGAGACATTGCCCCATTCAAGGTACAAGTTAATTTTGATATTGCCATATTTGAAGGTCAGATCGATGCGGTTTCTTTGGAAAAATGGTTAAATTTGCTAGAAGGTTATTTCTTTGTTCACAATTTTTCCAATAGAGAAAATATCACCTTTGAGTTACTTAAGGCTCTCCCCCATGTCAAACATTGGTGGGAAACTTACTAGGAGAAACATTCCACAGAGGATTCTAGAATATTTGGGGCCAATCCCACTTGGGATTTTTTTATGGATGTGGTCAAGGACCAATATTACCCTGTGGGAAACTATGGTGACCAATACATGAGATGGACCATGTTGCATCAAGAGAGGGGCCAAATAGTGTTGGAGTTCACAAATACCTTCCATACCTTGTGCACCAAGCTGGGTATCAAAGACTCTGAGCGACATCTAGTTATAAAATACTGTGGGGTTGTACACATGTACATCCAAACTGAAATAGAGTTTTTGGACATCTCATCACTGGGAGAATCTTATCGATATGTTGTCAAAATCGAGCAGAAATTTAAGCACCAGAACAAGCGAGAATTTGGGTCTGCAAACATGCAACAACCAAAGTGTTATCACTGAAATTTCGTCTGCACAGGGCGACAAGAACTCAACATCATCAACACAGAAAAACAATCATCCATGGCACAAGGATTAACTCCACAGCACATCAAAAGGGCCAAAACTATACAAAGTTGGCTA
>ML826245.1:22380-46361 GCA_009831015.1 Picea engelmannii
TGGATCCATGCCATTATGACTCAAATCTGAACATAGCCACCAAAAATACAATGTGGATCTATGTGTTAAAGACTCAAATTTGAACATAGCCACAAGACATACATTGTGGATCTATGCAACAATACAATATGAATATACTCCAACGCAACTTGAATCTGTCAGAAACGATTCATGGTCTTCTTATCCATCACTCTATAGTACGAATATAACCATGCGAATACATGTGTTAAGGTCAAACATGGTAGAAACCACTTGATTACCGATCATTAGTGTATATCGTTAACAAGTGCGAGGGAAATCACGATTAATGTCAATGAATCCCAATGTACACTAGTACAATCCAATGGGTGTGAATTAATGATCTGAAGTCAAACACTCGGTGGAATCTTCCGATCAGGGGTCAATAATGAAAACCCACTGTCGAAAGCGAGGAAACCTGCCATTGAGGCATGCAAGTTCCAAGGTACCAATTGGTTTCTAAGTCTAATTCCTGGATAATGGGATGAAGTCGACAGGAAAAGACTCATCACAGGAGGGCCTTAATGTATCCCCCATCAATGACACGAAACAAGTAACAAGATTTGAAGTAGATTAGAGTAACAAGTGATTCAGGACTGACTCAGGGATGGTTGATGCAATAGAAGGCTTAAGGAATGCAGAAATGGTCGATGCAATAGAAGGTTTTCCGAGTTGAAATTCTCTTTGAACATATTGACGACACGACAACTGTATTGGAAACACTGACTCAACAACAGGGATCACATACCAATTTGTAATATTATAAAGGAGTATGATCAAGAGACAGGAAAATTTTCCAACCTAGACACAAAGCGAGTGAAAGGGTTTCATGTTCAAAAGCGACTCTTCCATGGAATACAGATTTAGATACATTTCTTTCCAAATTTTCCCAAAACCATTTCTGGCGAGTACCTCTTTATTTTTACGCAAGCTTGAGGAGGATAACATATGCTTGTATATGTAAGCTCATCCTTCGGATGAGTCCCTCAGAGTATGTTTAACAAACCCTAAGAAGGAATGGTTCGATCCCATATGGGTCTTTCAATGCTTGTTTAATGAGTCCAAGGAAAGAAAACTTAGGGGTTTTTCAATTTTAGAGAGTCTGAAAAACACTTAAAGGAAACTCCAAAATGTCCTTTTTTGTAAAGTAGTCTGATGAGACCAAAAAAGAGATAAACTACCGCTCAACAGACATGATTTCTAATACTTTAATGAGCATGAAAAGAACAAGATCGCTCGACAATCTTTTCATGTTTAGAGAGTTTGAAAAGAGCTTAAAGGGAACTCCAGGGTTTCCTTTTTCATATAACCTTTACGAGTTCGAAAAAGTGATAAAAGTTTACTCAGTTACATTCTCATGTATTTACGAGCACGAGAAAGAACAAAGACTAAGCTCGGGATTGTTTTCATTTTTACGCAAGCTTAAAACAAAACAAAACTATGCTTGGGATAGATTTCATTTTTCCACAAGCTTAAAAACTAGCCAAAACTATGCTTGGACCTGATTTCATTTTTACACAAGATTGAACTAGAGGAAACTATGCTTGAGGCTGGTGGTTTTATTTTTACACAAGCTTGAACCAGATAAAAATATGCTTGTGGCTTCCCTTCACATGGTTCACAGAATCGCATGGTTGGTACTTAGCCCCCGGCTTAAGAAGCTAGTGACTTAACTTCAGCATGAAGTCAAGAGGCTATAAAAATTGTCCCCCAAGCTTCATTTTGTCCAACTTCAAAGGTGGATGAAATGAAGCTTCAAATACTAGACGAAGGACTTGACTCAAATAGAGAGGGGGAATTTGTTTCATTTTTTAACGAGCTTGACACAGGAGAAGAACTATGCTCGAGAATCCAGGTTCAATCCCTAGACCTCTGTTTCATTTTTTAACGAACTTGACACAGGAGAAGAACTATGCTCGTACCCTCTGTTTCATTTTTTAATGAGGTTTCCACAGAGATGAAAAAACTATCCTCGTGGTTGGTTTCATTTTTTAACGAGCTTGAAATCAAAAAACCATGCTCAAATTTGGTTTCATTTTTTAATGAGCTTGAAATCAGAAAACCATGCTCAAGGCAGGTTTCATTTTTTAATGAGCTTGAAATCAAAAAACCATACTCAAACTCCTCTTCTTTATCATGGCTTCCAAGAGGACAATGTAGCTTGAGCCTTTCACTCATGAAATTCTAAGTGAATATTATGAGGGAGATGAAGATTTAATAGATGTCTACAAGAAGCTAAAGGAGAGGTTGGTCATTGTCATGGAATGAAATGAATACCACCTTCAAAATGGGCCATTGTACAAACTGTACAAACAATGCATACCCCGAGACAAAAGAGTTTAATTGATGAGAGAAGCACACACTTCTAGGGTTGCGGGGCATTTTTACGTGACAAAGACAGTAGTGAATCTACAACGATATGTGTATTGGCCGAAGATGTAGGAGCAGGTGGAAACTTTTGTTAGAGGTTGTGTTTTTCACAACACTAAGAAGAAAAGAAATTGAAAACTTGTCTTGTACATGCCATTTCCAATTTCAAGCAAACCTTGGAAGAGCGTCTCCATGGATTTTGTTGGAGGTTTTCCTATGAATCATATAGCCCATGACTACTTGTTCATCGTGGTAGACCACTTCAACAAAAAAATTGTGCTCATTACCTGTAACAAGACAATCTTTGGATGAGAGGTATATGAACTATTCTTCATCCATGTTTGGGTACATTTCGGATTGCCAACCTCCATCATATTTGATCTAGACAACATGTTGTTGGGAACATTTTGGACATCTCTTTGGGAAAGAATGGATACCAAGTTGAATTATTCCACCACTTTCCATCCTCAAACTGATGGAAAAAGCGAGGTAGTAAACAAGGTGCTAGTGAAATTATTGAGAGGTTACAACAACAAACATCCAAAGACTTGGGACAAGTAGCTAGTCTACATTCAACACTCTTACATTAGAGCACTCCATTCTTCCACCAATAAGTCTCCTTTCAAGACTTGTTTTGGTTATTTACCTCCTTCACCATTTGATAACATGTATGGATAGAAGAAGGAAGAACCAGGACTACAAGGAGATGAACATAAGGAAAGCACATTCATGGACAATATTAGGCATATATATCTAAGGGTTCAGGAACATCTCAAGCAGTGCCAACAATTTTACAAATCTAGGAATGATCAACACAAGGAGGATCATAAATTTTATGTTGGAGACAAGGTGTGGCTCTATCTTTGTAAGGAACGAATGCAAGGATAAACAAAGCAACCCAAGCCTCTTAGATATGGGCCATTTGAGATCATTGAACAAGTGAATGAGAATGCCTTTAGGTTGAAACTTACACCTTGCATGAAGATCGACTCAGTGGTGAACACGAAATATTTGAAGTTGTTTGAACCCTCCATGCTAGATGAGGAGGAAGAACATCATGTTCTTGCCATTGTGGAAGACCTTGCACCTCATGGTCTTGAGGAGTTGAAGGAATACATAGTTTTGTAGCACAAGGAGCAGAAAAATTGTAGAGGACAACAATAAATGTGGCAAATTGGTCTCAAGGGACATACTGCAAGGAAAGCAAAGTGGTGTGAGAGGAACCAAGATTCAGGCAAGTTCCCTCAACTATCCTTGGAAGTTTTTAGGGACCAAAATTCTCTAAATGGGGAGGTGTGATCCGAATCAAATCCAAAAATCACAATTTGCTATTGGCACAAGCTCTAAGATGATAAACACAAGTAATGTTTAAGGCTAAAGATAAAGAAGGATATCAAATTGTTGACGTGAAGGGCCCCATGCCATCACGATTGATGTTGATTTTTGTATGTAATGCATGTAAAGTCAGATAGTATATTGTTGTACATAAAGAAATAATGAGACCTTCTTGAGACATTTTCCACGTGGGAGAAAAGATAAATAAACAAAGAAAAGAAGGAGAAAGAGATGAAAGAGAAGATGAAGCATTGGGGATACTTGACCTTCCAGCTATCCTCCCAGTCAACTCGATACTCTATATCATGTTTCCCCACAATGAGAAAAGGGTTCTTTCGCTGCAAATGATGTAAAGTAGCATAGAGAGGAACTAGAGAGCCTGTAACTTCCCCATTGCTGAATGATAAAGAGCTTGGATGAAGCCAAAAGAATGTTGGTTTTCTTGTTTGGGTTTCTAGGGTAAATTATGAGTTTTTTGTGTGTTTTTATCATTTGAATTTGTTATCTACGGGTGGAAATGTCTACACTATAACTTAACTAATGGCTAATGGAGTGTATTTTAAAATTCAATGGTTGTATGCATATTATTTAGCAAAGATAAATTCATGCCAATTATGGTTTGAGCTCGTCTTATATGAATGAGGTCCCCATGGGTCAATAAGCCAAAATAACAACTCTTTAATCTTACCCATACATTGATTTTGAAGATGGAAATCAACGACCCTCCTTTCTGAGTCGTTACTATGTATTTAGAAGTCTCTACTTTCTTTCTAAGAGTCGTTGGGCACATTCTCAACTTTGTTGGAGAATTTTCCTTTGCCCATAAATCATATATGGATTATATTTTGAAATATGGGGTTGTGTGGGCGTTTATTATCTACCCATGGACCATATACATGTTTTTCTCAATTTGTATGCTATCAATTCCTCCTCATGCATATTTCTATGTTATTGAATGATAAACTTGACTTTCCTTTCTTCCAACTCATTTTTTGTCTCGACTTTCGGGTAGTCAAATTCATTGTTATTTGGGTCAACTCAACTTGTGGCTCGGTTGGTTGAGCATATTCCAATTATCTAAAGGGAGAAGATATTATAATTGTTACATAGGGTTCTGTGTTGGTGAGACAGAAAGGATATAAGCGTTGCGTTTACGGATCATTTGGGGGCAAGAAAGTTTAACCCTATGTGGCATGATGCATGTCCTTTGTAAAGGAACTTATGAATTAGAGGATTATGAAGGAAACATACTTGATGATCCCTGCAACGAGATCTACCTCAAGATGTACTATGCTTAGGTAGCCATGCCTAGTCCTCCCCTTGTAATTGTTGTACATTAGTATTTTTAACATTAGTTAGACTTGGATTTTTCTTTCTTCATTCTTTTCTTATCATGCTTTTTGTGTGTTTGGTAGATGTCATCGAATTCACCTATGTTTGTGGGATTTGCAGATGGTTCTTTCCAACACACCCAAAACGTTGCATCCATCGCTTGGGTGATTTATTCTCCCACATGCCATCTTGTGGCCTTAAGAGGTGCTTTCCTCGAACTAGCAACAAATAATGTGGCCAAAGTGTTGTAACCAAATTTCTTTTCGAGGCCATTTTGCATGGAATTCATCATTTAGTAGTTCACCTAGATTCACAACTAGAGTTGTTGCAGTTAAACAACATGTACAGGGTCCACAATCCTACACTTCTCCGAAATTTCTTATGGGTGTGGCTTCTTGAACGTTATTTTGAGTTAATTACTTACGTTCATATTCTGAGAAGTTATAATTATTTATCGGATTCATTGGGTAACCATGTATTAGATTGGAATTTGTCTCATTAATCAAAATCAAACTATACATGTACATATCATGGAAATAAATCATGACATCATTGTGAATATAAGTAAAGCTAAATATTTTGTATATATATAAACTAAAGTGTCGTCAAGTACAAAAATGTGGAGTATGATGTACAAAATAGGACTTCCTAGCCCATGATAATACACATATGGTCGATATTACAAAATAGATCAAATGCATCTAGGCCTCAAGACCTAGGTCAACATAGGTCTCTTGGTAACAAAAAATGGCATTCGCCACTTATCTGAAAAGTTACACCTAGGCTCATGGTACTCAAACCACCTAACATCAGATACACTCAGGAAGGTCCTTTATCTGTGCCATGGGAACCTAATGGGTCAACCCCTCCAATTTCCTCCACACAGTCTGCAAGACCCTTCTGGCCTCTCCCCCGAGCTAGTCCACCTCTATCCTTGAACCGATGCCTTAGATAATCCTCTAGTCACACTGGTCGAACATCTATGTCATCAAATCATTTTGTTAGTCATACTTCATACCAAAATATTTATTTACCCTTGCATTTTCACATCATTTAAAAATTGATAAAAATTAAATAATTTGAAAATTAAAAAGGTTTCACTTACCAATGTTGCCCGAAGTAGAATTTGGAGGAAACATTATCTCATGATATCTCCATAAATCTAAGCTAACATATGGGTAGTCATCAATGGCTATGATCTAGTGGGACCACTAGTCAAATAATTCATCATCAAACATGTTAGTCATGTGTCTACCTCCAAGTCTAGGAATCAAATCTACCCATCAAAGAATCCTCAACTCATGCATACTAGGTGGGGGGATTATGATGCACAAACGTGTCAATGGAATTCACTCAAATAAAAAGGTGCATAATATAATTCCATAACCGAATTTATTTTGTCACCCCATTTTGCAGTCTGTCAAATGGGCCTTCATATTGGTTAACATCCCCGTGCACCAATCAAACATGGTAGGACACAAACACTCTACCACATAGTTCATCTGTGGGCGTGAGGCTAGGTGAGGTGCCATGGAACTAGATTCTCTAGCAATCGTTAGGAGGATTATCTTTAGATTCGAGTATTCAATGTTTTTTATTGGAACTTGGGACCTCATTTTTTGAGTTCCCACAAAGTAGTATGTGTTGATATATTCTTGGATTGTCAATGTACCTGCACCATGTCCACCTCCTTTTAAGTTTACCAATTCCCTGCATTGGGATAAAACTACGATGAAATATAATTCTTCCACCTAAATATTAAGTGTTTAATCATCTATGATTAATGCTTCTTTCTCTAGTTCCCAGTACCCTATCATCATTTGTAACAATTGTTTTTGTGCTCGTAAATTTGGAATGGTAAAAAAAATTGAACAACCTGCAATCACAAAGGGAATTCATGGCCTCTAGATATTCCACAACATGGTTATCAACATACTCATGCTCTCTTTCTCTCCACATTATATCCATCTACAATTTTCAAAAAAAAAATTGCAAGTTAGAAGCTTTTTTGGAAACTTTGGGGGGAACTCATTCTCTCCCGTGAGAAAAAGTGTGAGTACTCACACCTTTCACTTAGGGAGGGCAGGAGTATGGCCATATACTCACACCTCTCATGAAGGAAAGGTGTGAGTGTGCCTTCCCTTCATGCAAGAGGGTCCCCATCAAGGAAATTTTCAAGAAACAATGAAAAGAAATGAATGAAATGAAAGAGGAAGGGATGATGAGTTACATGAATTTGATTAAATTGAATTTTGATAGTGGAAAATCCTACAATATCCACTTGAAGTTCATGGTTTTTTTGAGCTACAACCAAGGTTGTGGTTAAAATGTCATAATGGATTGGTAAAAAACTAAGTTTTCACCTATATATCAAATTTTTACCCACTCTTGTATTGTTTAAAATGTTTATTGATCATTTTTATGAGCCAATTTTGTCATATTTAATACCTAACGTGGTCATTTCATATTGTAATTGTGTTTGTCATATACAAAAAAGTTCCCAATGTCACTTAAGTCGTGTTTTTCATCACATTGGTCCACACCGATCCATTCTGACAAGAAATGGCCTTGAAACTGGCATGTAGATTAGGGTTTCCACTTTGCATTAAGCATTATCAGTTTCCTATTCCATTTTAGCCTTAGGATCGACCCCAATGAATTGCGACATAGATTAGTTATTGACGTTAAAAAAGTGTCGTAATTTATGTGGTAGAGCCTACTGATCATGGGTTCCCTGGTTAGAGCCTCATTTTCCATTTTGGCACCAATTGAAGTTTTTCTTAGGCTCAAGAGCCCTCCTATCCCCACCTTGAATTTGTGTTGAAGCCGCATGACTTCTTCTTAACATATTTTCTGACCACTTCTCTTGGGGCTCTCATTTATATATTTTGAGTTGTATTGTCACATTTCATACTATTGCTTACACTTTCGAGCTTAATGTTTGTTGCAGTTTTCCATCTGCTATTTATTTCTTATGAATTATCTTCGGCCACTTGTCTTTGCATTTGTTGCATCTACACCTACAAACCCTATCCTGAGATGAAACATCTCGATGAGTTTCCATAACCTACACGTCCTTCCTACATTTTCCATAGGTATGTTCCATGCACTTGGAACTAGTTTGCTTTCCCCACAACACTCACTTTCTCCATTGTATTTTAGCAATCTTTTATTCTTTTTTTCAGGCTTTAATAACATGAAAAAGAAAAATAAATATGATTAAAAATGAGAGAGGGGAGGGAAGAATAAAGATATTTATTTGGTTGGAATTTTTCTTGAGTTATGTTGCCCTTGATCAAAGCACCAAGTTTTGATTCATCTAATTAGAAATTTGGGTTTTAGTATGGCCTTAGGATGTCAAACCTTGGTTTTTAATTCCATCACTCCTTTGGTTGGTTACTCTTACAGTCAATATGGAGAGTCTGTTGATGCCCCCAGTGTCACAAACTTATATCATTGTTCCACTTTGTGTCAAATGTTGTCCAAGTCACCCTTTTTTCGTGCTTATGTTCAATGGAATTTTTATCCTACATCGACCATTCCTTGGATCTACTAACCATCCATGTCAACCTTCCCAATTGTCAAGTTGTTCTTCGTACTATTAGTATATTTATTATTTACTTGTGCTAGTGTATAAGTTATCCATTGAATTCTCATTGATGAGTCATCTCTTATCAACCACAACACGTTTCTATGAGAGTTTGACTCAGATTCGATAGAAACATAGGATTGTTTTCATCATTGGTAGGTTACCTTGTGCTCCATAGATGACATTTCAGCATTGGTCACTGACTGAGTGGTTTCCTATGTGTTTGACATCAATACCTCTATTCACATATTGGGATTCATGTTGTATATTATTTTCCATTTTCATCATTGGTGAAATTCCTTGCCTCTGTCAATGGTTTTCACTATTGATCATTGATCAAAGGGTCTCTTGCATGCGTTATTCCATCTGGTGCATGCAAGGTACGTACTCGATAATGTATTCTTCTATCTTTCATCTGATACCTTTAAATAATTCTTCTTGTGTCCACTCATGTTGGATGATGGGGGATGCCTTAATGTACTCCTTCCAATGGATCTCTTTCCATTGTGATCCATAAATGAGAGGATTATTGCCTCACCATTTCACCAAAATGGAAAATATTTAAAGAAATATAAACTTAGCTCTTTGTCAATGGAAAAAGACTCAACCAATCAAGCCATAAGTCAAGTCAATCCAAATCAAAATGAAATCAGTTATCATGGGAGTCGATTCAGAACTAAATGAGTCAAAAAGATGTGACAAGTCAGGTCGAAGGCCATGCAAGTCGACCAAGTTGAATTATATGGAATTCAGGTCAACCAAGAAATGTGAACCGAACAAAAGAGACTCTACTTGAATTGTGGGAGGATTAGGTTGATTAAGAAAAAATGTCGGTCGAATGGGGGAAAGGATGATCCGGATTATTTTCGGCACGAAATGAGAGCGGAGATATAATAAAGAAATGTACAGATATATCTCAGATATCCAATAATATAACAAAAATGTATCAAAGATGAATCCATAAACACAAATATATAGTAATACATAATATTATATTAATGAGCGAAAACGTACAAAGACTGTAAAAATACAGAGTGAAAGACTTCCTAGAATGGTGGCAACTTATCTCTGAGAAGAGATGTGTCCGCTACTCGCATTCGTAAGAAGATGATTTTACTCTAAAGGTATTTTTATCATAAGTAAAATCCAAAACCCTAACCTCGGAAGATGAAAAGCCGACAATTTTGTTGACCCCGTTTTGGGTAGTTTGGTGTATCAACTTCCCAGGGGTGTAACTTTGGCATACTATCTCTGTTTGGGGCGCACAATAGTTCGTTGGAAAGGTATCGTAGAGGATATTCATTTAGGGGGGCTCAATCAGAGCCTTTGACAATATTTGAGAATATCGATCCCAAAAAACCTTGATTTAGGCCCTCAAAATGGCCCCAGAAGTTAAAAACTGCTAAAAATAGTAAATTACCAAAATTGCTAGAAAATTGTTTTGAGCTAGTTGGAAAAGATGGGTGGCCAGCGATATCCACCTCGATCAATCCTCCCTCCTTATAAAGAAATGGTATCCATTGCGTTGAGTGCCCGGGGGAGAGAGAAAAGCGTTTGTTGAATCTGCATCTTGATGAGTTGCTTTCCTTGTTGGAGAAGTTGTGTTGCTTAGCTTGTTGAAGGTTGTCATGAACATGTGGCTGGAAGGGTTGGACCCTTTGAACCAGTCTGGCTACATGAGATGCCTGTGTGCAGAAGGAATCTTTACACTTTACTGCAATCTTGTCGACCTGCTTCTGTTGGATAGAAGGTGCTTGGGTCAAGGCTATAGTGGTTGCAATATCCTTCTGTTCACCTTTTGAACATATTGTGAAGAAGTTGAATTTTGTAGTGTGAGATACTACCTTGCGACACTATTTAGGTGGAACAGTAGTATGAACTACCTCTGGTATTCTATAGAGATGACCCCCCAGAGAAACAATGACAATGCGGGGTCGAGACTCATAAACAACATGGTGCTTCCACATATATGGTTGGCCCAAGAGAACATCACAGACATCCAGTGGGGAAACATCACATAATACCTCATCCTTGAAGGGTTGGATGTCGTATGACAATTAGAATTGTTGGCTGACACAAAGATCTCGTCCCTGGCGAAGCCACCCAATGTTGTATGGTTGCGGGTGTGGTGTTGTTGACAATCCCAATTGTTTGACGACCTCTGCTGAGATGAGGTTCTTCTGGATTTCGCTATCAACAATAAAATGCAACGGGGTCCCTTCACCCACATATGTGAATGAAAAATGCACTCCCCCTCTTCAATATGTGTTGGTTCTTCTGGTTGAATTGTTGTGGTCGCGACAATAGTAGTGGGGTCTGCATCGATGATCTGTCTTTTACCAGTATTTTCATAATCGTATTTTGAATCAGGGTTCGGCTCCTTGTCTTTGATCTCGGCCACCAATGATTTTTTTTTAGCAGCATTCCTCGGTGTTTTGACAGAGGATTTTGTGGAAATCACACCATTTTTCGGTGTCCTTCTTTGTCTTCCCGTGACCCTTATTTTCTTGTGGCTTAGACTGGTTTTTGAGAGACTGTTTTTTAGGGTCGTCTTTATCATACTTTGGTTGTTGAATATTTGCAGACCCAAACTCCCATTTGTTCTGGTGCTTAAATTTCTAATCGATTTTAACAACATATCGATAAGCAACACCAAGTGATGAGATGTCCAGAAAATCCATTTTGGTTTGGATGTATTTGTGTAGAGCCCCACGGTATTTTAGAACCAAATGTCGTTTAGAGTCTTTGATACCTAGCTTGGTGCACAAGGTATGGAAGGTATTGGTGAACTCCAGAACTTCTTGGCCCCTCTCTTGTCACAGTGTGGTCCATCTCATGTACTGGTCCTCATAGTTGCCAACAATGTAATACTGTTCCTTTACCGCATATACACAAACAATCCCAAGTGGGATCGACCCCATATACTCCATAATCCTCTGTGGAACGTTTCTCCCAATAAGTTTCCGACCAATTTTTGACATGGGGGAGAGATTTAAGGAGTGTGAAGGTGATCTTTTCCTTGTCAAAAAAATTGTGAACAGAGAAATAACCTTCTAACATATTTAACCATTTGTCTAGGGCATTTGCATCTATCTGACCTTCAAATACAGGAATATCAAAATTAACATGTACCTTGAAAGGAGAGGTTCTTCCAAAGTGGTTATTTGATGAAGATGTGCTTGTTGCTATCAGCAGGCATTGAAGGATGTGGGAAAAATTCTCCATCATTTCATCCCTCTGTCGCGTGAGAGCTTGCTCAAGCAACAGATTGATAGAATCGTCTTCTTCATTGTTTTTATTTTCTTCTGCCATGGAGGGTTTCTTGGGCATGTGAGAGCGATTGTCTTAAAAAGAGACAAGCTCGAGACCCAACTTGTTATACTCGGACCTTGTCGGGGACATGCACTAAAAAAAAAAATGATCAAGAGTAGCTTGCTTTGATATCACTGATCCAAATTATTTTCGGCACGAAATAAGAGCGGAGATATAATAAAAAAATGTACAGATATATCTTGGATATCCAATAATATAATAGAAATGTATCAGAGATGCAACCATAAACACAGAGATACAGTAATACACAATTTTCTATTAATGAGCGAAAATGTACAAAGATTGTAAAAATACAAAGTGAAAGACTCGCTAGAATGGTGGCAACTTATCTTTGAGAAGAGATGTGTCTGCTACTTGCATTCGAAAGAAGATGGTTTTACAATGAGACTCTAAATGCCTTTTTATCATAAATAAAATCCAAAAAACTAACCCCGGAAGATGAAAAGCCAACAGTTTTGTGGACCCCGTTTTGGGTAGTTTGGTGTATCAACTTCCCAGGGGCGTAACTTTGGCATACAATCTCCGTTTGGGGCGCATGATAGCTCGTTGGAAAGGTATCATCAAGGAGATTCATTAAGGGGGATCAATCAAAGTCTATGGCTATCATTGAGAAGATAGATCCCAAAAAAACTTCATTTATGCCGTCAAAATGGCCCCGGAAGTTAAAAACTGCTAAAAATAGTAAATTACCAAAATTACCATAAAATTGTTTTGAGCCAGTTGGAAAAGGTGGGTGGACATCGATATCCACCTGGATCAAAGGAATTCAACTAGGAAATGACTTGGTTATAAGTGAGTTTAATTGAGATTAAACAAAATGATTAAAATGCGGATTTGACAATCAAAGGTGAAAGAAAACGTTTTGCAAGTCAGATTCGATGACTAGTAGATGAAAAGAAAATGTGTAGGGAGAATTTAATGATCGACGATGTGTAAAAAAATGTTTGGTTTCGGATTTGACAACCAAATGCATAAGAAAATGTTTTTGGGGCGATTTTGGCAACTCACGACGAGTCATAATTTTTTGGAAGTCAAGTCTAGTAACCCACGGAAGAGGAAACGTTTCAGAAGTCGGTTTGGCATTCGACGACAGAGGAAAAACATCTAGGGATAATTGATAGTAGGAAGGATGGAAAAAATGTGAATATGGTTCATGGGCAGCTAATGAACACCCAGACAACCCCAGACTTTGATATTTAGTCCATCCAAGATTTATGGGTAAAAGAAAATGTCCCAGGAAGTTGATTATGTGCCCAACAACTCCAAGACGAAATTAGAAACCCACGAATGATAGAAACAACTCTGGAAGGAGGGTCGTCGATTTCCAACCTATGAGTTCAATGCCCGGCTACAATTAAAGAGTTGTTCAAAAAAAGTCGGAAGAACCACAGTGCTTTTGAGAGCTTGTCGACGTTTCAGATCCACAACAGGATCCATCTTCAGGACAAAAAAGCTTGAGGAAAAATAAGAGAGGAACCCCTAATAAATAATGATGAGGCGGGTGGAAAACTAAGGTCGGCAGAGTGAAACCCTAGATTTGAGGAGATTTTTCAAAAAAGTATTTAATAGTGGTTTAGTTAATTAATGGGTTAAGTGGTTTAATTTGATAACCCGACGGTGTTAATATTAAATTCTAGGTTAAATCTAGGGTTAATTTGATGAGGTGATATTAATATTATTTGTGGTTTAATTTGATAACCATATGGTGTTATTATTAATGTTAATTTTATGTTAGTTATAGGTTAAATTTAGGGTTGATTTAATGAGGTGGCATTAGTATTATTATTGTTACCCTAGGTTTGAGGAGAATTTTCAAAAAATATTTAAAAGTGATTTAGTCAATTAATGAATTAGGTGGTTTTAAATTTTAAAATAGGTATTTAATAGTGGTATAGTTAATTAATGGGTTAAGTGGTTTAATCCGACTGTGTTAATATTAAATTATAGGTTAAAACTAGGGTTAATTTGATGAGGTAGTGTTAATATTATTGGTGGTTTAAATTGATAACCATATGGTGTCATTATTATTAATATTAGTTTTATGTTAATTATAGGTTAAAATTAGGGTTGATTTAAAAGCACTGTGGTTCTTCCGACTTTTTCTGAACAAATCTCTCACCACAAAAACCTAAATTATCAAATTAAAGAGTTGTTAGTCTATTTTATTGACCCACAATAACCAGATTGATATAAAACGAGCTTATACAATAACAATACAAAGTTATCATCGCTAAGATATACATAGGAGACCATTAACCATTCATGAGGGAATATAGACCACGACAATCATCACACATAAACTTAGAATTTACCCTCAAAACCCAAATGGGAAAACCAACATTCTTTTGGCTTCAACCAGGCTCTTTATTATTAAGAAATGGGAAAGTTACAGGCTCTCTGGTTCATCTCTATGCTCCTCAGTGACATTTGAGAATCCTTTCTACCTCATTCACAACCAAACAACCCTTTTTCCATTGTGGGGAAACCTATTATAGTAGATTGCGTCGATTGAGAGGTTAGCTGGAAGGTCGGGTGTCCCCAACACTTTATCTTCTCTTCAGTATTTTACTCCTTCTGTTCTTATTTGTTTGTCTTTTCTCCTACGTGGAAAAGTATTTATGAATAAAATAATATACTTCTTAGTTTTACATACCTTACATATGAAATGGAAATCACTCATGCTGACATGGGGCCCTTCACGCCAACAAGTCGATCTCCTTCATCGCTAATAGCCTTAACAATGCATGTGCTAATCAACTTAGAGTCATGTGCCAATAGCCAATTGTTCTTGTTAGATCTGATTCAGATCACATTGACTATAACTCATTTTCTCTAGGAGTGAGATCTAGACACTTTATAGTACCTTGGGGCTTGCAATCATCAATGGTAGGATCCCTTGCTATTAATATTGGGAATACATCAATGCCCCATGATTGATAGGTTCTAAAAGTGTTCGATGATAGCTTATCTATTCTCACTTGCTATAATGTACTAGGTACCTTGATGCCCATTATCATTATTGGTGGGTGGTCTTGTATTTGTTAATAGTATACATCAATGAATGGTAATCGAACAATTTCTCCCATGTCTGACATTAGATCATTTATTCACATGGTGTAGATTCATACCTTTGACAGGTTTGGATTGAAGACATTGGGCCTTGGTATCATCTCCTCTTTATGTTGTTGCGTGATTTTTGCAAGACAATACCACTCATACATATGACATTGGTACTTTTGTAGGATCATTCTTTTCATCTCACTATTTGAGTCATCCTCCTAATATATTATGAGACATAGATCCATTGTGTATTTGTTCATGGCTATGTTCTATCTTTACATGGATCCACTAAGTATATTTTAGTGACCATGATCTTTTCTTATTATATATATTTCATGGATCCACATTGTACTTGATGTGGTGGTCATGTGTGTCCACACCTGAGCATGGGTATGCTCATCTCAGGAAGAGATTCATCCAATGTCTTGGTTTTGTTGTGGGTACTTTCCTAATCCAAAGTATGGTGACCTCCACCTAGTCCCAATCAGAAGCTTTCTCCACAATATTGTAATGTATTTTGGCCACCAGGTCCCCTTCTAACCTCACACATTAGGGGGAACCTATCATGACATATTTTCCACCATCATAATTGAGATGCATTTGTTTGTCCTTTTCCCCTTTCATATTCATCTTTGGCATCTTGGGTTCACTCATAACTCTATTGAAAAATCCTTACTAGAAATACACTCACACTTAATGCTCATTATAGGAGCAAGTACTCACCTTTTCCTTCAAAAAAGGCACGAGTGCATTAAAAAATGACTAAAAAATATAAAAAATGTGAAAATTGTGTGCTCCTAAGCTAGGTTTATGGAGAAAATACTTTTGTAACTCCCTAAAACCCATTGAAAACAGTCTCATCCATCTTGAAATGGTGTAAAAGAGGCTTATTGGAAGGAGAATGTTACAAGCATTGTTTCTATATCAGAGTTATCTGCTAGCCTAAGAAGTGAGAGTCATCATGTCCCTGTAGTTTTTATGACCCTCATCTCCCAGGAAATCCCTGTTTCTTGAATTTCCCATCTCCCATTCTTTTTTTTTATTCCTAATATCCCTTGATCTTCCTCATACTTGTGTGGAGAAGAGTGTACTAGGAGTTGAAGCAAAGTTGAGTGGCCCAAGGATGGAGGAATTCAAACGCCATTTCTGGACAGTGAAAACAACAAGGTCAAGTATACATATCATATATCATTGTTGATTTCAATAAAATGAAGATCTCTCTTCTTTCCCTCCCCTAAATTATGAGTTATTTATGTCAATTTGATCTCTTTTCAGTATGCAGTCGTGGTTCTAATTCACTTGACAAGAGTTAGAGTAGTTATTTCACATTTCTTTTTGTTTCTGAAAATGGTTTGAGGAAGGTTTTTTCTTTGTTGTGTGTAGGTCTACAAGCTTGGATAAGAGAAAAGAATATTGGAGCAAGAACAACATGTGAGGCTCGTCTCCAACCAACTATTAAAACTAGGTGAGTCCCTCATAACTAATTGGTATTTATTCTAAAGTTGTGAGCTACTCTAGGGAAATATTTGTATTGTTCTTCAAATTTTCACTCGGTTAATGGTCATCCCTAGCCATCGCATAGTTTTCATCTACAACACTAGAAAAATATTTTTTCCCTAGGTATGGTTGGGTGGAAACTTAGTCAAGTGGTTGTAGCTCAATTGGTTGGGGTGGGGAGTTTTCTCCTCCCTACCTAGGTTTGAGTCTCAACTATGCGACATGCTTCTCTTTGTGAGCCAAATATACTCAAAATACTTGACCCTCCAATGTTTTGTGGAGTTTGGTGGGGTGGGGATTACTTTGGATGTACCGAGCTTCACATCATGAACTACAATGGAAAAAAATGGTTGGGTGGAAACTAGTTAGAAATCACTAAATTAGCAAAAGCGAGTTTGGTGGATTCATCACTCATTCAACGACTATACTTATTTCCTGAAGTATAATTTTTATTATTTGATAAATTTTCTTATAAATATTTTTATTATCAATTTAGTACCACTTAATGAGTTATTAGTCCCTGTCGAGGGCAGTGGAGGGACTATAGCGATGACTCAGAGGTTTGACTTATATTAAGTGATGGTTGACTTCCATTCTATCCAAAAAAAAAATTATAATGTGTATTTCTGCACTTAATTAAAACCAATATTCTTATTTATCTGGTTTTCTATTGGCTATGAAAATGAAAATGTTATTGTCGACTCGACGACGTAGCTATGGGGACTTGCACTGAGTATGTCTTATTTTATTACATTTTTTCTTGGATATTTACTCTTAATATCAAGAGCAATAAATTTTTATCACATTTGTTGTCCACTATAGTCTGCATGCACTCAATATGTTTTATTTTACTACATTCTTCTTGGATATTTGGTCCTAATCTGAGAGGCAATAAATTTCCATCACATTTGTTGTTGACTACAATTTGCATGATCATTCCTATAGGTATATGGCTTGAATATTCCTACAGACATATGTCCTTATGCATGCAAGCTAATATCATTTGAATTTTCTAGACTCTGCTCCAAATGTATATACTGGGATTGTATTCTTCTGCACTCCTCTCAAATCAACCCTTCTATTGTGTGGAATTCTTTTGCACTCCTCTCGAATCGACCTTGCAGTTGTGTGGTGTACTTGACCTTGAGACTGTGTGGTGTACCCTCTTATGAGAGTGAATTTTCCATCCATCGACTCCTTGGCATTCGTTTCTCTCTTCCTGCCAAGGTCCAAATAGAGCTAGCCCATAACCATGTGCTCCTTGTCATTTATTCTCTTTACTAGTGCTAAATCCCTTGAGCTAGTGTTGCTCCTCTCTGAGTTGGTGTTGTTCCTCCTTTTTCTCCACCACTACCTTTAGATATCTCAACAAATATTTTATTTTTCTTAAGCAACCTATAGGATGTAACATTGAGGTTAGTAACTGACCATTGTACTTCTTTCCTTGGAAAAGTTGTTGTACTTCTTTCCTCGGCAAATTCAATCTGCAGTAGTTGTTATAGTAAATATCATTAAAAGAATGTAACAATGTAGGTGTATGTGTCACTGGTTTTATTTTTTTCTGCAATTGTTGTAACCACCAATAAACTTTGTACAATCCCAATTTTTTTGTATACAAATGAGCAATTCAACGTAATCTCACCTTGTTTTCTTTCTTGATGAACAAATAGAAAGCAAGCTTTCAAGGATTACTACCTGAACCGAAGCTTTAGAATTTGGCAGTCTTCTTTAGTTGATGGATCACACAAAATTATTCAACAACAACTCGATGTCTTTCTCTAAGTTGGAGACTGCGTCCTTGACAGCTCCTGTTTATGGATTTCTATGGTGTTGTGGTCCCCTTTTGAAAGAACATATGATTTCTGTCAATATATATTGAACCACCTTCAAATAGCGACTTCTTATAATTTTGAGACGGAGGCCTCCACATCTTCTAGTCATTTGGCTTCTTCTATTTAGGTTAAGAATAGATGAAGGTGGCTCCACAAAATCCATTCAACAATGTAAAACTCCAGAATAATACATATCATTTAATATATTTTCTTATGAAATGCCCTCGACTTCTACAATCTCATTTTTTTTTCATGCTACTTTCGAACTTTTAAAAACCATTTTGAAAAGTTTGAACTAAGAAAAGTCTTTTTTCTCAACTATATTGAACTCCACCTAATGTTAGGCCTTTAGCCTTTATTGAATGATATAACTGTAAATTCAACTATCTATAACTTTCATAATTATACGCACATATATATAATGTTATTATGCTAACAAAACTTTCATAATTGTAAGCACATATATACACTACCACAGTTCTCGTTTTTAGATTACCCACCAATAATCTGATAAGCATATTTTAGTGAGAAACCAAAATAATCTGATAAGATAGCAAGGTGAGCATCAAGGGGCTAAACTAATCTCGGTCCCCATGGCAGCAACCATTGTAATTACGCAGAGAATTAAGCAACACTTTGAGTAATTTTAGAAAATCACATGAATTTCTATTTGTATTTCTCTCCCTCTTGAATTTTCATGTTTTGATATAATGTTAAATTTGGCTGGCCAAAAAAAATATATATGGTTCATTTGATGATAAAATTGTATTTTAAGATGACATGCGTTTTTTCTCATAACATTTAATATTTACTATGTTTCTTTATTTCCCTAATTCATGAGGAATTGTGGCCTTGAATTGATTTTTAGAGTAATAAATTCAAAGATGGGAAGCACCGTCGTACAAGAGGAAGAGTTTGCAAATTAGCGTTAAATTGCAAGCATTTTCAATGTCAATTCTATGAAAAAAACCCATGAAGTATTAATTTTATTGAATATTGGTTATATTAATTATTGAGATGAAATCTATCTTAGGTACGTGATGCCTTGCCTACCTTATGTTCATTTCATTTTAGAATTCCGCGCAACAATTATGTTGAGCTGTGTATAAAGTTGGAGGTTCAACATATACAACTGTGTATTTGAGGAATGAAGAAGGGCATGCTAGGGCTACGTCGAGCCCTCTCTTGCATATCTTAAGAGCTATCCCTATCTAGAAATTATTAGCAAAAGCTAAATTAGCTTTGCTACACAAATCTCATAAAAAGAAGGTTATGGGAAAATGGGACCAACATAAGATTTATTTCGAAGGAAATAAATTAACAAAAATATTAATGAAATGCTTTGTATAGCGATATCCACGGGTGGCATCATTTTTTTACTCTATTTATTGTTACATGTCATCTTACTTTCAACAAATTTTAATTTTGATTCATTATCATAATTAAAGTTGTTTTCTCATCCATCAATTATCATAATTAATATTGCATGTCATCTTACTTTTAACAAATTTTAATTTTGATTCATTGTCATAATTAAAGTTGCTTTCTCATCTATTAATTATCATAATTAAAGTTGTTATCATAATTAAAGTTGTTGGCAACCACTTGTATTATGTTGTACGTCATATTGTTAGCATAGAAACCCACAAATGTATTAATCCCAATAATTTTAATCTTTATTATATCATTTAATTTCTAAGAATGTTGCATGGCAATTTAATTCATTACTTGATAAAGACTATGCTGCCATGCAACAATTGTTAATTAAGGAATAATGTCCTTGTAATATTGTAAATTAATGTTTATAGTTATTTATAGATATTTTAACAATTGGAAAATGTTGAAAGATAATTTATTATTGTAATTATGTGTCCATTCTTATTAATTATGAGAAATCATTGAAATATATGAGTTTACTATTATTTTAAAAGCGTTGACGATTTCAAGAGGAGAGGCTTTGTTTCTTTCTCAGTTGTATTATGGGTGTATATTGAGAGGAAAAAGGGTTTTTTTCCATGGGGAGCTGCTCTACCTTCTTCTATTGAAAGTTTTATATTTTCATTATTGTTTAAGGTGAATTTTCAATTTATGCTTATAGATTGGTTGTGTTATTTTGGAAGTTTATCAATGGTATATTGTAGCTTCCATCTTAAGCAAGTGAGTGATAGAAGAAAATATGAATTTCCATCTTAAGCAAGTGAGTGATAGAAAAAAATATGAATTTTTATTTTAAGGTTTTGAAATTTCATGGTTTAAAGTAGGTTGAAGTGTTAACAAGTGTGTTCATCACACTTGTTGAATAGGTAGGGCACACTCAAGTTGCAATTTTTTAACAAAACTCACAATCATACTTGTAGATGACAAATATATATATTAATCTTTAATTTTGCAAATAAAGATTCATGATTCATACTTGTAAATGACTATATATATATATATATATATATATATATATATATATATATATATATATATATAATTCGTTGATTTGCAAAAATAAAATAAAAAAACTAAAAAATAATGATATCCATTCACATGTTTTTGTTTTATAATTGATAAAAAAAATATAGAAAATGTTAGGTGTTGGTAGCCTTCATATTATTACAAGAAAATCTATTTAAATAGAATGCGAAGAATGTGGTCCTCCTATAGTTCTTTGTTTTCATATCTTCCATATTCGTATAATTGGTTAGAATAACTTGAAAATGACTACATTACAAATAGTAATGATTAAGCTCATTTGCAGGAGTTGGAAATAAGTTATCATATAAGAGATGTCCGTTCTCATCAGGTTTGCCAAGTGTTTACATTGTAGTGTAAACCAAGTTATGGGTGTTCTCTATTATATATATTGATGATAAATTCTTTCTATACATTTGTCTTCTCACTAGGACATATTTCATAATCATTAAAGTGGCATTATGGTAATTATTCAACAACTAAATACATGAGTGGAAATTATTGCACAATTGAAAGTTGTATAGATAACTATGATATGGAGTAATGCTGACTTTTTTTTAATGGATATAGTTGGTATAGTTCATGTTTGTAAGGTAAAATAGATCATACTTGATAAGTATGTTGGCCATATTGAATTGGATTTTTATGTGAGTGTTCTTGTTATGTGGTGTATGGTTGTGAAGGTCATTGTTGGGATATTATTAATAGAGACTCAACAAGTATGAATAATGTATTAGCTTTGAGTCATCACTTGGTAAAAGAAAATAAAATTTATTAATAAAGAATAATATTTTTTGATGTTTGTTATTATTGATGTAATGTATGGTTATGAAGGTTAAGGTTGAGATGTTATTAATATAGATTTTAATGTATTAGTATTGAGTAATTACTTGTTGAAAGGAAAAGAAAAATGATGATTAAGGAAATATACCTAGCAAATCTTGTGGAATTAATTGTTAATCATAAGTAGAGCTATTTGGATGGGAATATGGACTTGAATTAGTTATGAAACTTCAAAATTGTAATTGTGATGGTTGGATTGAACTCAAAGGATGGATTTGCCTCATATTAAGTGAATAAAATCTTAAATAAATAAATTAATTGGATGTTTATATGTTGTTTCCTTCATAGGTTAGTTTAATTATCTTGATTAATGATTTTAGAATTGAATCCTTGTGTTTACAATGAATGATTGAGAAACAAAATGATGTAAACACTATGAAATGGTTATGACATAGTTGAATGTGTGTAAACCATAAAAAGAATCTCATGAAACATGAGTGTATCTCCATAGGGTTTGTTAATATGTGGAAAATCTTATTGAGACCTTGAGTTAGAATTCCTTAAATAAAACCTAGCTATACATGGAATACACTAAGAGTTGGCATTTAGGTGCTCTCATTGAAATGTGTATGTATATGGTCTTGAAATGATTATGGAAATAAGATGTGGAGTTGTTGGAAACTAATTATCTTAGTTTTTTTTAAAGATAGTCATCTCTTTAGGTTAGACGTGTTGCCATGTTTGGTTTTAGTTTATGTAGTGTCAAGGGCACTATAACAAGAAACTCAAGTTAAGATCATCACAGAAATTGAGTTGATAAAGTTTGTAAAGGAACCTATTAAAAGTAAAGTCTTCTTGTTAGACTATGATACTAGAATAGGCTCAATTTATGACCAAGAGAAAAAAATGACTTTATGAGATTATTAAATAGAAATGTTGTATTTAATAAATATTTTGAATTACAATTAGCATATAATATAATATAATAGGGGAGTATGTGAGTCAAGAAGAAATGTGAAGAGTCATATTTTGTAACACATTCTTGAACTCTCCTTTATATACTTGTATGGAGATATTGTAAAAGACTTTTTTTGACAAGAGAAAATTGAGAGGGAGGTTGTATAATCTAAATTTCAAGCTCAATTTCGGGCAAATATAATAGTCATGTAGATTGTGGTGAAGAATTGTGTAATTTGGTTGATGCGTTCCTTCATTACTAATTTATGAGTATTTGATTATGAATGTGTTATTCATTGAGTTGATATTTGTCTTACTATATTTTCCTAATGCGCAAGGGACTAATGAATGGAACTCTAATTTTAATGGTTTGTATAAATACAGTAAATTGGGGACTATAAAAAAAATAGAAATGTGTATTTTAATATTTATATAGCTTCATGGATTCCCTTACCATAGCTTAATTATTCCTTTCCTCTTATTTTAATTATGTCATTTTGTTTATGCTTTCAAAAACTCAACAAACATTTATTTCTAAAATACATAAAAAAATTAAAATAATAATATAATAAATTAAAAATAATAATAATCCAACACCACAAGATGGAGGAATCATCTTGATGGTGAGAACTCTAATTTGGGAATGTTCATTTGATGATTTACATGTGAAATTTGATTCGATACATTTTCCTCGTCGACATATTCTTGTTAGAAGGAGGGGTGCCCTTTTATGGATAATAGAAATGAAGATATCAAATTCTAAGAAACCTTGAGGGCGAAAGAATCTGAACCAAATTATACTTTTTCTCTGAGGTTGTAAGAGCTTACCCAACACAAATTTGAACAAATCAATTATATCACCAACTATATCAAACATACTTTATGAGCTTTTTGAAGGATTACTCAAAATTTTGACAAGCAAGAAAAAATCTCACCTACCACAACAAATTTTCCATCATATAGAAATAATAAATGAGAACTAAGGGGAAACCATCATGAAGAACCTATTGAAGTGTTGATACTTAGAACACATCACCAAAAGACTTCATCCTCCCTTGAAATCCGACCTTCTTTACTTCTGATTTCCTCTTAAATTTGACTTGTGTATTAAATGAATGTATAATGACATTTATCTATACCATTTATGTCACTTCCTTTTAACATTAGGGTCGACCTGACACTTTCTTATTTTGTAATTATTTCCTTTGATTATCTTCAAGGCCTACATGTACTTCCTTCTTCAATTCACTTTGTCATATTCAAAAATTCATGTCTCCTCAACCATGAGGATCCACGTGACATGCCACATACCACCGGAAACAACATGATGTATACTATCCATCCATGGGTGTTGTATTTGCATGTGCATTGTCCTTCATGTCCAAATACCTTCATCAATCTTGCGGTCCAAAACC
>ML826245.1:57167-87440 GCA_009831015.1 Picea engelmannii
TCAATTCATGGTATCGTGATTTAAAGCTTTATTTGTAGTGTGGCAATACATCGAAATACTTGAATCCGAGAAGCATGAGAACTTCGAGACTCAATCTTATTAATATACAATTGTAGGTGGTGTTTTTAGAAAAAATAAAAACATGAAAAAAAGAAAAAAAGAAAAAAAAGCTAAAAAATATGATGGAGCCACGTTAAGATGTCTTGAACAACAAGATGGCTAAAATTCTATAACTAAGATGCACGATGGATCTTCAGGTGGGCACTTTTCAAGGGATAACACTACACATAAAATCTTATGAGTTGAATACTATTGGTCGGCGTTATTTATGGATGCTCATGATCATGTGCATAAATGCCATGCTTGCCATATTTTTGCTAGGAAGTAGAAAAAACCTTCCATGCCTTTACATCCGGTCAAATAAAGGGGTTTATATTTTATTTTACTAGAAAATATCAATTCTTCACTTAGTCAAAAGTACATCATGATGGGCACCAACTAATTCACTAGATGGATCAAAACTATTCCTACGAAAACCACTTATGTTACAATGGTCATTCAATTCTTTGAGAAAAATATTGTGAATAGATTTGGTGCTCTAACAACCTTGATGTCTCACAAAGGAAAATTTCAAGTCCACTAAGTTGACATATTTTTCATTGGACAAAGGGGTCACCTTGAAACATTCATCGAACTACTATCCCTAGGCAAATGGGCTAGCAAAGTCCATCAACAAAAAATTGGTTCAAATCATCAACAAAACCATAGAGGATCGTCATAAAAGTTGGCACAATGCCTTGACCAATGATTTTTAGGTTGATCCAGTAACCCCTAAGAATTCCACCAGAAGTTCATCTTACTCCTTGGTGCATGGGAAAGAAGTTGTTCTTCCTCTGAATATTTTCCTTACTTCCCTACAATTATCATAGGTAGTTTTAGGTGAAACCTTGGGAATTGAAAGCAAAATGAAAACTTTGTTGAAGTTGGAGGAGGAAAGAGAGAAGGCTAGCCAAAAATCCCTCACACATTAATGCTTAGTCTAATGTTGGTTTAACCAATCAATGTCTCACAAGGACTTGTAGTAGGTGACCTTGTGTTCTTATGGGAACTGACCCTTTATGGTTATTTCCTTATTGAATAGCAAAGAAGGCAATGAAAGTACCTACCATCTTCGAAATTTGGAGGGAATCGAGTTCCCTTTTCTTACAAATGGCTAACCTCTGAAACATAACTTTTGTTAGCTCACTTTGAAAAGTAGGTTAGCGTGTGCATAATAGGTAGGTTTAGATTGCTTTAGCTACTTACTTACTTGGCAATAAATGTTTAATTTCCTTATTTATTTGAGATAGGTTTATTTCTGTTAGATTAGTTGTTTTTGAATGATGCATAAAGATATACTTTAGTCTCCTACCAACCATCCTCTTGAATTAGTGCTGACATGGGATAAGACAAATCAAAGTTCTGATGGATTTCTTGTGTGAATATGTAAACATACTCTAATCTTACCAACAACCCTTAAACATCGAGCTATGGATTTCTTGTGTGAATATGTAAACATACTCTATCTTATAATTTTGAGACGGAGGCCTTCACATCTTCTAGTCATTTGGCTTCTTCTATTTAGGTTAAGAATAAATGAAAGTGGCTCCACAAAATCCGTTCAACAATGTAAAACTCCAGAATAATACATATCATTTAATATATTTTCTTATGAAATGCCCTCAACTTCTACAATCTCATTTTTTTTTTCATGCTACTTTCGAACTTTTAAAAATCATTTTGAAAAGTTTAAACTAAGAAAAGTCTTTTTTCTCAACCATATTTAACTCCACCTAATGTTAGGCCTTTGGCCTTTATTGAATGATATAACTGTAAATTCAACTATCTATAACTTTCATAATTATACGTGTATATATATATATATATATATAACGTTATTATGCTGACAAAACTTTCATAATTGTAAGCACATATATACACTACCACAGTTCTCGTTTTTAGATTACCCACCAATAATCTGATAAGCATATTTTAGTGAGAAACCAAAATAATCTGATAAGATAGCAAGGCGAGCATCAAGGGGCTAAACTAATCTCGGTCCCCATGGCAGCAACCGTTGTAATTACGCAGAGAATTAAGCAACACTTTGAGTAATTTTAGAAAATCACACGAATTTCTACTTTTATTTCTCTCCCTCTTGAATTTTCATGTTTTGATATAATGTTAAATTTGGCTGGCCATCAAAAATATATATGATTCATTTGATGATAAAAAAAAATTCTTTTAAAATGAAATGCGTTTTTTCTCATAACATTTAATATTTACTATGTTTCTTTATTTCCCTAATTCATGAGAAATTGTTGCCTTGAATTGATTTTTAGAGTAATAAATTCAAAGATGGGAAGCACCGTCGTACAAGAGGAAGAGTTTGCAAATTAGCGTTAAATTGCAAGCATTTTCAATGTCAATTCTATGAAAAAAACCCATGAAGTATTAATTTTATTGAACATTGGTTATATTAATTATTGAGATGAAATCTATCTTAGGTACATGATGCCTTGCCTACCTCATGTTCATTTCAACCCATGAAGTATTAATTTTATTAAATATTGGTTATATTAATTATTGAGATGAAATCTATCTTAGGTATGTGATGCCTTGCCTACCTCAGGTTCATTTCATTTCAGAATTCAGCTCAACAATTATGTTTAGCTGTGTACAAAGTTGGAGGTTCAACATATAAAACTGTGTATTTGAGGAATGAAGAAGGGCATGCTAGGGCTACGTCGAGCCCTCTCTTGCATATCTTAAGTGTTATTCCTATCTAAAAATTATTAGCAAAAGCTAGATTAGCTTTGCTACACAAATCTCATAAAAAGAAGGTTATGGGAAAATGGGACCAGCATAAGATTTATTTTGAAGGAAATAAATTAACAAAAATATTAATGAAATGCTTTGTAAAGCAATATCCATGGGTGGAATCATTTTTTTACTCTATTTATTGTTACATGTCATCTTACTTTCAACAAATTTTAATTTTGATTCATTATCATAATTAAAGTTGTTTTCTCATCCATCAATTATCATAATTAATGTTGCATGTCATCTTATTTTTAACAAATTTTAATTTTGATTCATTATCATAATTAAAGTTGCTTTCTCATCTATCAATTATCATAATTAAAGTTGTTATCATAATTAAAATTGTTGGCAACCACTTGTATTATGTTGTTATCATAATTAAAGTTGTTGGCAACCACTTGTATTATGTTGTACGTCATATTGTTAGCATAGAAACCCCACAAATGTATTAATCCCAATAATTTAAATCTTTATTATATCATTTAATTTCTAAGAATGTTGCATGGCAATTTAATTCATTACCTGACAGAGACTACGTTGCCATGCAGCAATTGTTAATTAAAGAATAATGTCCTTGTAATATTGTAAATTAATGTTTATAGTTATTTATAGATATCTTAACAATTGGAAAATGTTGAAAGATAATTTATTATTGTAGTTATGTGTCCATTCTTATTAATTATGGGAAATCATTGAAATAACTATGAGTTTACTATTATTTTAAAAGTGTTGACGATTTCAAGAGGAGAGGCTTTGTTTCTTTCTTAGTTGTATTATGGGTGTATATTGAGAGGAAAAAGGGTTCTTTTTCCATGGGGAGCTGCTATACATTCTTCTATTGAAAGTTTTATGTTTTCATTATTGTTTAAGGTGAATTTTCAATTTATGCTTATAAATTGGTTGTGTTACGTTGGAAATTTTATTGTTTAAGGTGAAATTTTCAATTTATGCTTATAAATTGGTTGTGTTAGTTTGAAAATTTGATCGATGGTATGTTGTAGCTTCCATCTTAAGAAAGTGATAGAAGAAAATATAAATTTGTATCTTAAGTGTTTGAAATTCCATGGTTTAAACAATGATTGTAAGTTGAAGTGTTAACAAGTGTGGTCATCACACTTGTTGAATAGGTAGGGCACACTCAGGTTGCAAATTTTTTAAAAAACTTGCAATCATATACTATTAATTAATTCATTGATTTGCAAAAATAAAAAATAAAAACTAAAAAATTAATGATCTCCATTCACATGTTTTTGTTTTATAATTGATAAAAAAATATAGAAAATGTTAGGTGTTGGTAGCCTTCATATTATTACAAGAAAATCTATTTAAATAGAATGCGACGAATGTGGTACTCTATAGTTCTTTGTTTTCATATCTTCCATATTCTTATAATTGGTTAGAATAACTTGAATATGACTACATTACAAATAGTAATGATTAAGCTCATGTGCAGGAGTTGGAAATAAGTTATCATATAAGAAATGTATGTTCTCATCAAGTTTGCCAAGTGTTTACATTGTAGTGTAAACCAAGTTATGGGTGTTCTCTATTATTGTTATTGATGATTAATTCTTTCTATACATTTGTCTTCTCACTAGGACATATTTCATAATCATTAAAGTGACATTAGCAAAATGGGAAATCAATAAATAAATGGGTAATTGAGGTGAATGAGTGGGGAAAGATTAGAAATAAAATATAACAAACTAATAGAGGTAGCCATGAGATAAAGAGATAATGGATAGTCATACTCAATTATTATGTCTCTGATGATGGGTGGAGTGTCCACTCGAAATGTTGGACGTTTCGAAGCCTCTCACACAGTTACATCTAGAAAAAATCTTCTTCAAATACAATAGTTGATTTGTTAGATGTTACAACAACCTCTCTGCCATTGACTAAAGACCTACCACTATTATGTTTTAGTAGAGTCAGTCGTTAGGTCTATACCTGATAATATTGAGAACTAGCAAGTGTTTGAAGATTAAAACAAAATCATCCATTTCATTACAAACACAAACATTTAAGGATGTTAGAATAGATGATGAGGAACATGTAAAATGTATTTCCAACTAAACAATGAGATGACTCAATTTCTTCCTAATGTGATTTTAAAGCAAGTAGCTAGCGTCAAAAAATTCTTCGATCAATGAGATAGGTTTCATAGACCAATAACACATAAACAACAATTTCATTGATGGGATAAAAAGCAATTAACTTAGGAAGCAATCAAGACCCCAAGATTGTTAAACTTAGAACTTGTTGTATGAATGAAGAAAAATGAAGTTATATTAAATTGTTCAAGAAATTTAGAGATATATATCCTTGGACCTATGATGAGTTCAAGATATATGATCCAAAAATTATTCAACATAACATACATTTGAAGCCAAACACACAAGTTCTAGCAAAAATAAAGACATATCCATCCCTTGTTAAAAACACACATTCAAAAAGTATTTAAGAAAATTGTATATGCTTAGATCATTTATCTAATGAGGTCCTAGTTCATAAGAAAAACAAAGAGATACAATTATGCATGGATTTTAGAAATCTTAATAAAGTTTCTAAGAAATATAACTATCATCTCTCATCCATGGACCAATTATACAAATATAACTATCATCTCTCATCCATGGACCAAATTATACAATCAGTTATATGTTTAAAGATGATGTGTTTACTAGGAAAATTCTCCAAATACACCCAAGTCATGATCTCATATGAACATCATCTCAAAACCATGTTTACAATTAAGTAGGGCACCTATGATATAGCAAGATTCCCTTTGGTCTAATGTTAGTGCCACCTTAAAGTGGACCATGGACATAGCTTTTAGTGGTCTAATTAACAAATCAATGATAATCTACATGGATGACATCACTATATTTTCTAAGTATGCATTTGATCACCTCCAACACTTTACTCAAAACTTTAACCAATGTTATACATATAAGGTTTGTTTGAACCTGGAAAAATGCATCTTTGTTGTTACCAAAAGGAAACATTTGGCATACATTGTCACCAAAAATGGAATCAAAGTGGATCCAAAAAATATTGAGAGACATATTGAAATTCCCCTCTAGCTCACACATACTCAAAATCCATGCCCTAGGGATTGTTCTCCATCATGTGGTAAGATCTTTGACATTCACACCAAAATATTTAAGGGAAGAAAGAGGAAACTAGTGGATGGTAATTCAAAAGTATAATTTAGACATTAAACCTGCTCAACTAGTTAAAGGCCAAGTCATTTGAAAGTTGGTATTCAAATCTCAAGACATTGTTGATGAGAAATGTTGGGAAATCAAATATTCTATATACTACAATATTAAGTTTTTCCTAACCATCATCAATTCATGGTATCGTGATTTAAAGCTTTATTTGTAGTGTGGCAATACATCGAAATACTTGAATCCGAGAAGCATGAGAACTTCGAGACTCAATCTTATTAATATACAATTGTAGGTGGTGTTTTTAGAAAAAATAAAAACAAAAGAATAAAAACATGAAAAAAAGAAAAGAAGAAAAAAAAGCTAAAAAATATGATGGAGCCACGTTAAGATGTCTTGAACAACAAGATGGCTAAAATTCTATAACTAAGATGCACGATGGATCTTCGGGTGGGCACTTTTCAAGGGATAACACTACACATAAAATCTTATGAGTTGAATACTATTGGTCGGCGTTATTTATGGATGCTCATGATCATGTGCATAAATGCCATGCTTTCCATATTTTTGCTAGGAAGTAGAAAAAACCTTCCATGCCTTTACATCCGGTCAAATAAAGGGGTTTATATTTTATTTTACTAGAAAATATCAATTCTTCACTTAGTCAAAAGTATATCATGACGGGCACCAACTAATTCACTCGATTGATCAAAACTATTCCTACGAAAACCACTTATGTTACAATGGTCATTCAATTCTTTGAGCAAAATATTGTGAATAGATTTGGTGCTCTAACAACCTTGATGTCTCACAAAGGAAAATTTCAAGTCCACTAAGTTGACATCTTTTTCATTGGACAAAGGGGTCACCTTGAAACATTCATCAAACTACTATCCCTAGGCAAATGGGCTAGCAAAGTCCATCAACAAAAAATTGGTTCAAATCATCAACAAAACCATAGAGGATCGTCATAAAAGTTGGCACAATGCCTTGACCAATGATTTTTAGGTTGATCCAGTAACCCCTAAGTATTCCACCAGAAACGCATCTTACTCCTTGGTGCATGGGAAATAAGTTATTCTTCCTCTGAATATTTTCCTTACTTCCGTACAATTATCATAGGTAGTTTTAAGTGAAACCTTGGGAATTGAAAGCAAAATGAAAACTTTGTTGAAGTTGGAGGAGGAAAGAGAGAAGGCTAGACAAAAATCCCTCACACATTAATGCTTAGTCAAATGTTGGTTTAACCAATCAATGTCTCACAAGGACTTGTAGTAGGTGCCCTTGTGTTCTTATGCGAACTGACCCTTTATGGTTATTTCCTTATTGAATAGCAAAGAAGGCAATGAAAGTACCTACCATCTTCGAAATTTGGAGGGAATTGAGTTCCCTTTTCTTACAAATGGCTAACCTCTAAAACATAACTTTTGTTAGCTCACTTTGAAAAGTAGGTTAGCGTGTGCATAGTAGGTAGGTTTAGATTGATTTAGCTACTTACTTACTTGGCAATAAATGTTTAATTTCCTTATTTATTTGAGATAGGTTTATTTCTGTTAGATTAGTTGTTTTTGAATGATGCATGAAGATATACTTTAGTCTCCTACCAACCATCCTCCTAAATTAGTGTTGACATGGGATAAGACAAATCTAAGTTATGATGGGTTTCTTGTGTGAATATGTAAACATACTCTAATCTTACCAACAACCCTTATGATACATCTATCTTACACAAGGAATGACCCGTAGACCAAACATCTCAAGTCAAATCTTTACACAAGGAATGACCTGTAAACCAAACATCCCAGATCAAATCTTTAAATAGTCACTTTATCCTCAATACAATAGTCACTTTATCTCAGGTTTCACACTCTTGTGAGATTGGGGTTTATGTTTTATATAGAAAACGAAAAGTAAAGTGCACTAGTTTTTTTTTATTTGTAAAAATTGTTTTTTATTTTAAAAATAAATTTAAATTTTCAAAATGTATTTTTGTTTCAATTTTTTTTCCTTGTAAAATTTTTATTTTTTATTTTAAAAAGATTAAAACTTTCAAGATGTATTGTTGTTTCATTGATTTTTAGACAAAGTTAATGATAATGCATTGAGAATTGATCTTTTTGTAAACTTAGTCCTTTACAACAAACTAAACTCCTGCTGTCATGTCGTTAAACTACAAATTAATCAACTTTATTTTAGCAAGCTTCAATGAGAAGATGTCATTATACCACAAACCAATCATGACAATATTTAAAGAAAACATGGCAATGGAATTGAGTATGGAATATGTACATTTTCAGTAGATTTAAGTTTTGCATATTTCTTTAAGTTTTTTCATGGTTACTTTAATGTGGTGTTTTTCGGGTAAATTTGAAGAAGAGTATGATGACCTTGAGTTATTATAAGTATATTCTTATAAGTGGACTTGGGTTCTTAATATGTATATGTATATCCCCTATTTTTAAGTGTTTTCATGGCTACTTTAAGGAGTCAATAAGATTTTTATGTGATAAGTTTAATTTTTGGTCAATTTTGTCATTAGGCTATTATTATAACATAAACTAATTTTCTCACTAGCCTTCTAATTGGCTATATCTTAATGGCCTTTTGTTATGACCAACCTTAAGGAAAACATGAAGTTGTTCTTGGGTTCATAATATGTACTTGTGGGCCATGGCCTCCCAATGTGATAAGTTCATCCCGTACCTTCAAGTGTACCCATGGCTACCTAAAAGGGTTGTTACAAAGGCTCGAGGAAATGAATATGGTTAATTGATGCCAACGCCCTCCTTAAACAACCCACGGGTTGGAAGGTCCATGTCGACTCGCAGGATCTTCTCTTTCCACGGCCCAAAGAACTCTAAGGCTCTTCCAATTCCCTATCAAAAATTTTGTACCCACAACAACTCTCCACGGGATCTCCTCCTTACAATCGGGAGATCGGAATATGTGACTTCGTGAATCCAATGGTCGGGCGTAGGTCTCTCGAATCCCTGAGACCCGACAACTAGTCAACGCTGACCTCTTCCTATCGGGGTTTTCTCTATCGTGAATTCGGCATTCGCGATGTCGAACCACACGTATCCCCGACTCTCGATACCCAATATGCCAAAACTCCGACACCCGCGTGAGTTTGAATTTCCAACGACCTTTCACCTCCCCGACATTTCGGAGTTCGCGATATCGCGAATCCTAATGCATATGTTTCGGCACTTCTCGCCATGAAACTCCGATAAGGCGTGCCTTCTGTCCACCTGCTAACCCTTGTGGCCCCACACTGTACCTTTATCCTTTCGGGATATCGCGTATCGGAATATCGCGATTTCTGATGCTACGTTTACGGAGTTACAACCCACGAAACCCTGATGTACAATTCCACGTGTAAATCTGACGTTCCTCGTGACTCGGATTTACAGTCCTGCCCCTCCTGAGCTTTGAACCTGTTGGGAATACCTGCAGTATCTCCCCTTCTCCTCCGCACGATCTAACGGTTCACGGAAATTCGTGAATTCTCCTCAGAGAATTCCGACCGTCCATCCTTCCTTGGCGATTTCTGTGAATGACCAAGTGTTCCTCCGTGAGACTCATCCACCTACATGTAGACTTGCGACGCCTTCTTGAACCCTTCTGGTACAACTTCTCTGTAATGCCCTTCAACAGTTTTAACGACTTATCCTTCCTGAGCCTTCTTATAACTCTGAGTCTTAGAAAAAGACTCTTGCACGCACTCCTTGCGGCAACCTTCGACACTCTTAAGTGGTTGAATCCCTTCAACCTTGCACACACCTGCAACAACAGTCTCTCAACACTTCACTCAGGTTCGCAACCCTGAGACTTCCTTGGCCTGCACACTCCTTGCACGGCTCCTGTGCCCAACTGCACCTGTTGAGTGAATGAGAAAAAAATCTATCCCTATCTGAACCCTTTGTCAACGCACCCCTTGCGGACAACTTCGACTGCACTCCTTGCAGGAACTCTCGGCTCAAATAGAGAAACAAATGAAACTCATTCCTTCTTCCTTTCAGACTTCAACTCAAACATGAAATCATATACACAACACATAAAGAAAATGTATAACATGAAGCAAACATTCATGAGCATATAATTCAGCATCAACATATACAGAGAACAAACACAAAAACCATGAATTTGAATCAACCTCTTCTATTAATCCAAATATCTGTACATGGGTGTTCTTTACACAGCTCTCTGCTTCTCCTATGCTCCAATGCTTCATACTAATCTTCCATTCTCAATAATGTTACAATACACAATGAGGGTGTCTATATCCCGTTTCCCTCTTGCGCTCTCAAACTGTCTAATCTAGAATTTAATTCTATCTGCCTGCATTAACTACCTTAAATGCATTCTACCTACTAAGGACGAGAGCTAATGGCTCAAGTTACGGTTACAATACACAAGTGTGCCTCATCTTAATGACTTCATTTAATATCGCGCAACAACTTCAAGGTATTTTCAAAATTTGTGTTGGCGCTCGCCCAACTGTCCTTCGCTTCCGCGCTGGCTCACTTGATGTGTTGGCGATGCTCCTGCATCATACTCCTCGGCTTGAAAAATTTCATGGGCTCTTGTCCATGAGCTCCTACACGGTTTGTCCATGCTTCTAGATCTCCACTTCGGTCTCCCAGCTGGCATCTTCAACTGGATGGTTCTTCCATTTGACCAGATACTCAAAGTAATGCTTTTGCCTGGTCCTCTTACTCACTCTTTTATTCAGTATGTGCTCCATCTGCGGTTTCTCTGCTACTGGCATCTGATTTGTCCACTGGATAACTGGTTGCTCAATTCCAGTCTCTGTTTCCTCAGCTCTATATGGGTACAAATCAGAGATATTGAATATCGGAGAAATTCTGATCCCATCGAGTAATTCAATCTCATAAGCATTTGCCCCAAATTTCTTTAAGACCCTACATGGCCCGATTTTCTTCATCTTCAGCTTATTATATGTTCCTCTTGGGAACCTTTCTTTTCTCAAATGTGCCAAAATCAAGTCACCAATCTCAAACTGAAGTTGTCTTTTGTGCTGATCGACTCTGCACTTATACTCTTGACTTGAATCTTGCAGTCGCTGCTTCACCTGACTGTGAAGTTCCTTCATCGCCTCTGTGAATTCTTTTTCACTAGGGATCCTAGTTGCAGTCTGTTCTGAATCCCTTAGTTCATAAATTCCTCTCAGCTGCATGCCATAAACAGTCTGAAATGGACTTTGTTTTGTGCTCATGTTAACTGCATTATTATAAGAAAACTTTGCCTGTGCTAATATGTTGTCCCACTGGCTATGGTGCTCTGTCACCAAGCTTCTCAGCAAGTCTCCCAGACTTTTGTTGACCACTTCCATCTATCCATCCGTCTGAGGATGATAAGATGAACTAAATGATAAATTAGTTCCTAGCTTCTTCCATAAGGTCCTCCAAAAATTCCCTATGAATTTGGTATCTCGATCTGAAACTATACTTCTCGGTAAGCCATGAAGTCGAACGACCTCTTTGAAAAACAGGTTCGCAATGTGAGTTGCGTCACTGGTTTTCTGGCATGGAATGAAGTATGCCATATTGGAAAATCTATCCACCACCATAAAGATTGACTCAACACCTCTTTGTGTCCTTGGCAACCCCAATACAAAATCCATGCTAATCGCATCCCACAGCCTCTCTGGTATGGGCAATGGTTGATAAAACCCTGCATTCTGCTTTCTTCCCTTTGAATGCTAGCAAATTTTGCATCTGTCCACTAATCTCTTGACATCGTCTCACATTCCCGGCCAAAAATATGACTCGTTCAACTTTGCGAATGTTTTGTCATGACCGAAATGTCCTGCCAGTCCTCCACTGTGTTTCTCCTTCAACAAGTTCTCCCTCATGGAGCATTTCGGAATACACAGTTGATTTCCTTTGAACAACAATCCTTCCTGGATCATATAGTCCATCCATGGGCTTCTGTCTCTGAGAATTGGATTCTCAGCTGCTTCATACGCCTCCTTAAAATCTGGATCATCTGCGTACATGTCTCTGAGATCATCAAAACCTAACGTTTTGACTTGGAACTCCTGCAACAGAAAACACTTCCTTCTCAAAGCATCGGCAACTTTGTTAGTAGTACTGGAAATATGTTTTATCACAAAAGTGAAATTCTGCATATACTCAACCCATTTGACATGTTTCTGATTCAACTTTTCCTGTTGAGTCACAAACTGCAGTGCATGATTGTCATTGTACAATACAAACTCTTTCGGGATCAAGTAATGTCTCCATTTCTTTAATGCCTGGATGATAGCATAAAACTCCTTGTCATATGTGGAGTACTTCACTTTCGTTTCATTCAGCTTCTCGCTGAAATACGCTATCGGTCTGTCTTCCTGACTTAAGACTGCCCCTATTGCAAATCCACTTGCATCGCATTTCACCTGAAATTTCTTTCGGAAATCTAGCAACACCAGAATTGGTTGTTCCGTAATATTCCTTTTCAATAGATGAAAACTCTTCTCAGCCTCTTCAATCTAGTGAAAAGAATTATGTCTTTTCTTCACTGTATCCATCATTGCTGCACTAATTCCACTGAAATTCCTGATGAACTTTCGGTAGAAACTAGCCAATCCGTGAAAACTTATCACCTCAAAAATATTCTTCGGTGATGGCCGATTCTTAATCACTTCCACCTTATCTGGATCCATCCTCAACTCATTCGCAGAAATAACAAACCCCAAGTAAATGAGTTTTGTCTTCATAAATGAGGATTTCTTCATATTTATCAACAACTTCTCCTACTGTAGTTTCTGCATCACTGTAGCCAAATGCTTCAAATGCTCTGCCACTGTTTTACTGTAAACTAGTATGTCATCCAAATACACAATGACAAATTTTCTGATGAACTCCCTCGGGACTTCGTTCATCAACCTCATGAAGGTACTCGACGCATTTGTTAAGCCAAACGGCATAACAAGCCATTCATACAACCCTTCGTTGGTTTTGAATGTTGTCTTCCATTCATCACCCTCTCTCATGTGGATTTGATGATAACCACTTTTCAAATCAATCTTTGAAAAATATGTTGCCCCACTCAAGCAATCCATCAGATCATCCATCCTCGACAATGTAAATATGTACCTCATGGTTATCTTGTTAATTGCCCTTGAGTCAGTACACATCCTCCATCCTCTGTCTTTCTTCGGACTGAGTACTGTTGGAACAACACATGGACTCAAGATTTCCCTGACCAATCCTTTGTCCAACAAATCCTAGACCTGCCTCTTAACCTCTTCATTCTCTTGCGGTGTCAATTTGTACATGGCTTTGTTCGGAAATCTGGCTCCTGGTATGAGATCAATGTGATGACTCATACTTCCGATCGGTGGCAACGAACGAGGTAATTCGTCCACTACGATGTCAGCGAACTCTTCCAGCAGTTCTTGAATCTCTTCTAGTAAATCATCCACTCTTGTGCTAGTCAGAACAATTTTCGGCTTTCTGACCACAATGAACTGTGGATCTTCCTTCTTCTTAACCTCTGTAAGAAGTTCCTACCCACTCATGAGAATTACTGTATTGCTTACTTACAGCTTCACCTCCTTATCCTTTATCGGAAGAAACATGTGTGTCCTCCCATTCTTCTCCAGGGTGTATGTGTTCATTCGCCCATCATGAATCACATTTCGATCATATTGCCATGGTCTACCCAGCAATAGATGGCAAACATCCATGGGAATGTCATCACAGAGTATCTTATCATTATATCCTCCTATCTTAAATTCAACTAAACATTTTTTAGTGACAGTTACCTGGTGTCCTTTTTGTATCCACGAAACTCTGTATGGGCTTGGATGATTAATTGTTTCCAGCTCCAGCTTCTCTACCATCTCGGTTGAAATGAGATTATCCATGTTACCACTATCTACAATGACCTTCCATACCCTGTCCTTGGTCTTGCAAGCAATCCTGAAAAGTCTGGTCCTTTGGACTAAAATCTCCACCTCCTTCTCTGGTGTCAAAAGGACTTTCCGCATCATCAGCGATCTTCTGCCTTCAGCGTCTTCTGCTTCAACATCCCGTCTCTGTGCTTCGGCGATGTGAGCTTCTCCAATGTCCTTCTTCTTGTCTGGACACTCATAAGACTTGTGCCCATTCTTTCCACATGTGAAGCATGTTATTACTCCACCTCTTCCTCTTTCTCTACCTCTAGTACGAGGAAAAGTGTTGTTGTCAGCATAATCTCCTCTCTGCTCAGTATGTTGTCCTCGCTGTGAGGTTCCACCTCTCTCAGTTCAAGTCTGAGGTTTCTTCCAGTCCTCCTTGAGCTTCTGATATTTGTCCTGGGCAACTGATTTTCCTCTGGGCTGACTTCTGCCTCAACCCCTCTGACTCTGCTTTCGGCTCATCTTCTCCTCCGCTTCCAGAGCCATCTGATAAGCATCTTCCACCGTTCAGATGGTTACCATGCTCATCTCATTCTGGATATCATATCTCAGGCCATTCATGTATATGGAAAATTTTTCATCATCGCTCTCCCGATGACCTGCCCTGATGTTCAGTTTGTAGAATTCCTCAGTGTATTCTTTCACTGTCATCAGCTTCTGTCTCAGGTTCTGCATTCTCCTGAACAGAGTAATTTGATAATCTCTGGGGATGAATTTCGCCTTCAGCTTCGCGATCATTCTATCCTAGCTTTTGATCTTCTGCTTGCCCTTGCAGCGTCTTCCATCTTGTAGTTCATCCCACCACAATGTTGCATGTCCTTTCAGTCTCGTGACATCATGCTTGACTTTCTTGTCCTCTTCGACATCTTCATAGTCGAAGTATGTTTCTAGAGCTCTAATCCAGTCTAGAAGATCCTCTGCATCCAAGTTTCCCTCATAAAATGGAATGTCCATCTTCGCTCTTGCACCCATCCTGGAATTAGCTCTGATCAAACACTTGTTTGATGCATCTTCAGCTGCAACTTCTTCTTCACGTTCAGCCTCAGCTTCACTTTCAGAATCACTGAGATCCCCAACACTGACTGTGAGTCTTTGAGTTGTCTCCATGTCTTCGAGTCTAGCTTGTAGATCATGCATCTCTCTCTCCATAACTGGATCTGTCATCTTCCTGCCTCTTCTTCTCGGCATTTCCCTATCGTCTGGTGGATCGGGTGATTGCACATCTCTTCTCCTGGGCGGCATGGTGAATTCTTCTTTCTCTGCTACAGAAAGCAAAGAATCTTTATGTGATCTGATACTAAATTGATGCCAATGCCCTCCTTAAACAACCTGCTGGTCGGAAGGTCCACGTTGACTCGCAAGATCTTCTCTTTCCACGGCCCGAAGAACTCTAAGGCTCTTCCAATTCCCTATCAGAAATTATGTACCCACAAAAACTCTCCACGGGATCTCCTCCTTACAATCGGGAGATCGGAATCCGCAACTTCGCGAATCCAATGTTCGGGCGTAGGTCTCTCGAATCCCCGAGACCCGACAACTAGTCAACGCTGACCTCTTCCTATCGGGGTTTTCTCTATCGTGAATTCGACATTCGCGATGTCGAACCACACGTATCCCTGACTCCTGATATCCGATATGCCGAAACTCTAACACCCGCGCGAGTTTGACTTTCCAACGGCCTTTCACCTCCCCGGCATTTCGGAGTTCGCGGTATCGCGAATCCTAATGCATATGTTTCGAGAATTCTCACCACAAAACTTCGATAAGGCATGCCTCCTGTCCACCTGCTAACCCTTGTGTCCCCACACTATACCTTTAGCCTTTCGGGATATCGCGTATCGGAATATCACGATTCCTTATGCTACGTTTACGGAGTTACAACCCACGAAACCCCGATGTACGATTCCACGTGTAAATCTGATGGTCCTCGTGACTCGGATTTACGATCCTACCCCTCCTGAGATTTGAACCTATTGGGAATACCTGCAGTATCTACCCTTCTCCTTCGCACGATCTAATGGTTCACAGAAATTCGTGAATTCTCCTCAGAGAATTTCGATCGTCCGTCCTTCCTTGGCAATTTCTGCGAATGACCAAGTGTTCCTCCGTGAGACTCGTCCACCTGCACGTAGACTTGCGACGCCTTCTTGAACCCCTCTGGTACAACTTCTCTGTACTGCCCTTCAATAGTTTCAATGGCTTATCCTTCCTGAGCCTTCTTATAACTCCGAGTCTTAGAAAAAGACTCTTGCACGCACTCCTTGCGGAAACCTTCGACACTCTTAAGTGGTTGAATCCCTTCGACCTTGCGCACACCTCCAGCAGCAGTCTCTCAACACTTCACTCATGTTAGCAACCCTGAGACTTCCTTGGCCTGCACATTCCTTGCACGGCTCCTGTGCCCAACTGCACCTGTTGAGTGAATGAGAACAAAAGCTATCCCTATCTGAACCCTTTGTCAACGCACTCTTTGCGGACAACTTCGACTGCACTCCTTGCAGGAACTCTCGGCTCAAATAGAGAAACAATTGAAACTCATTCCTTCTTCCTTTCAGACTTCAACTCAAACATGAAATCATATACACAGCACATAAAGCAAATGTATAACATGAAGCAAACATTCATGAGCATATCATTCAGCATCAACATATACAGAGAACAAACACAAAAACCATGAATTTGAATCAACCTCTTCTATTAATCCAAATATTTGTACATGGGTGTTATTTACACAGCTCTCTGCTTCTCCTATGCTCCAATGCTTCATACTAATCTTCCATTCTCAATAATGTTACAATACACAATGAGGGTGTCTATATCCCGTTTCCCTCTTGCGCTCTCAAACTGTCTAATCTAGAATTTAATTCTATCTGCCTGCATTAACTACCTTAAATGCCTTCTACCTACTAAGGACGAGAGCTAATGGCTCAAGGTCCGGTTACAATACACAAGTGTGCCTCATCTTAATGACTTCATTTAAGATCGTGCAACAACTTCAAGGTATTTTCAAAATTTGTGTTGGCACTCGCCCAGCTGTCCTTCGCTTCCGCGCTGGCTCACTTGATGTGTTGGCGATGCTCCTACATCATTAATGGTCACTTTAAGAAGAATGTGGTCTCTCAATGTGATAATTTGAAACCTCACCTTCAATTGTATCCATGGTTACCACAAATTGTTAGAAAGGCTTGAGGAAATGGAACATAGTCAATTGCCACTTTAAGGAGAATGTGAAAGACCTGACAGAATGGCACATGGGAGATGGTGAAAGGATCATTGAAATACAACATGGTAAATGGTTACCAACATAAGGAGAATGTGGGTATGGGATTGGATTTGTAATAAGTACACAAGGATTATGGCTTCACGGTGTCATCAGCACATACCCTACCTACAAGTGTCCTTGTAACTACCAACCCCATGATATTGGAACCTTGATCAAGGGTGTGAAACTAATTCGTAAACAATGGAATTATAGCCCACTCGCTTCACTAACGGGAATACTATGCAAAAATTAACTTTTGACCTTTTTTCTCAGTTCAAAATGAGCTTCAAGGTTTATGTTATTTGTGTAACCTTTGCTCAGGATTGATTATCTTCATCCTTTCTCCATGTAACCTACACACAAGAAATCAAATGACAATGCAATGGAAAATGAATCTCTATACTCAATGTGTAAATAAACGTCAAGTCTATAACTATATATGATGTCGAGTGCTCTATTTTCATAATTTCTCTCTAGGTCTTTTGTACACAATGCACTTCTAAGTGCAACTTCTCTACTCACTATTCTTCAACTAGCATGTGCGAATGGTTTTGTTTGCAATGCTCTATTCTGATTCTAGTGGCTTGAGTTATGAACTATAGTCTCTCCCAATTGTCCAATCCCTGAGAAAAAACACACATCATATGATGCTAGCTATTAATGAAGCATGTTCCTCAATGTTTGTCATATTTTCAATCGATTATGTTTTGTGTGGAAATGTTTGAAACAATGATCAATGGTTGCTCTATTTATTCTGCTCACTTGAGATCCTCCTTTATCAAATGAAAGAAGGGTTATGGTTATTTCTCAATTATCAATATGGGCACTTCTCCTTCAAAGACAATATTATCCAACACATAGTTGACTTCCTGCTATTTTAGATGTCATTTTGAGCAATATGTGATCTCTGAACTTTCAAGTGTGCATACACTTCAAAATGAAAAACTCCATTATGCAAACATGTTTAGGAAAGCTTGGAAACATGTGTATTAATATACCATCAGAGAGTTGTCAAAGTTGTCTATAATGAACTATTGATTGGAGCCAACATTGGGGATTTAACATGATCTTGTTCTTAATTATGGTATTCAAATCAAAGTTTTATATAGCCCCTTTACTTCATAATACTCCAACAACAAGATATATATATAACCAAACAATTAGATGGGAATATATGTTCTCAATTTTATATATGGGAACAAAGTTTCAATGCCAAGAAGAGTAGTGTTTCACAGTCAAGTATATATATATATAGCCCAACAAATTTTCCATTGGATGTAGCTTCAGTGGTTGGGAGGAATTGTTGTTACCCTCGCCACCGAGGTTCATTTCCTTGTATGTGATATGTGATGCCTTTAATGGGTTTATAAGATACTCTTGTTGTTGTAATATTCTCTTATTGTTGAGCCCCCAATATTCCGAAAATGCTCAGCCTCTCCATGTTCTCTCATGGATTTCGGGGGGGGTTCTGTGGACGTAGTGAGTACTAGTCTTCGGTGCCATGAACCAATCTCTCTCTCTCTCTCTCTCTCTCTCTCTCTCTCTCTCTCTCTCTCTCTCTCTCTCTCTCTCTCTCTATATATATATATATATATATATATATATATATATAGAGAGAGAGAGAGAGAGAGAGAGAGACCAACAATTAGATGGGAATATATGTTCTTAGTTTTATATATGGGAACAAAGTTTCAATGCCAAGAAGAATAGTGTTGAACAGTCAAGTTATTACAAATCTATTGTTATAGGAATAGGGGAAGCATTCTATCCTTCTTACCAATGCTTCTTCTCATATGCTATGCAATCCAATCAAAATGATGTACAACATCGTGAAAAAAATAGTGTTTAGGAAATACCAATAAATTTTGTAGCTACTCCCATGATGCAACCAGCTTGGGGAGAAGGTAGAAAGATGGAATAGATAACTCATTTTGAATACATTTACCATACTACATCACATGAAAGGAACCAAATATGTTAATTCCTTGCTTGAATATATTCTCATGCAGTTTTGAAGCATAAGAGGACAAAATCGATGGGAGAGAGGAAATTAATAAAAAAACTTATATTGTCACTTGAACATTCCTTGGAAGGCACAAATTACAAATCATTTCACTACCCAACACCCATACCATGCTCAACAAACACTCACATGCCTGGGTGAAATGGATCACAACATCAAGGTATGTGTATAGCCTATATGACCCATTTACAACCTCAATCCTCTCCCAGAATACATGTACAACCTCACATTATCTTTCTCCTGTTGTGTATAGTCATGGGAAAATATATTGGGTAGTGTGTAGCCTCTAAACAATGAATTAGATGATAATTAGCTTCCTTATATGTTGATAGTTTGGTTTTCATTGATGTCAACCAAGGAATATGCAGTGTGCACATGGTGGACAAAGTAAATGAAGGCAAGACACTCATAAATGGATAGTACTCGTTGTGCCATTTCAAGTGATATGTGGAATGCCACATAGTTCCTCATGGTTAGGGAGATATGACTTTGTGAATTTGTAAGCCCCAAAGAAGTGGTCAAGAAGCCCCTAGTTGGTTACAAGTATTTGATGAAAGGGTAAAGTTGTTGTAACAAGAAAACCCTAGAAGCCATAATTTAAGTGTTGGGTATGTGTTATATTCTTTGCATGAGTAGTAGTGTTTGAGCGTCTGCGTTGGGCACGCAGGGGTTGGGGGGCAGTGCTCCCCCAAAAAAAGTTATGCCTCGGAAAATGTGTCACGTATTTAGGTGGTTTTTCGGCACATGGTTTATTTGCCAATGGTTTTCTATTTCTGGTTAAGGAATTAGGGTTGTTGACTAACCCAGGTCATTAGGTTAGGGGTTTGGATGTCGCTGGCTCCTATATGTATATTTTATTGTAAACAATGTATCATATGAATGAATATAGAATATGTTGGTTTTCTCAGTTTAGGGTTTCCAGGGGGAAAATCTCTGTGTAATGTTTGTATTTTCCATTGTATATTTTCTGTTCTTTTACTGAAAATATGTTTGCATTAAATATTGTACAAGGTTAAAATCTACATTAAGGAGAGGACTTACCTAGAACAAGTTTAAATACACCTCAAGGAGTCATTCACAAGTAAATTCACACACTCGTTCATTGATTATCTATATTGTGAACAAGTGATCTTTTGCTAAGGTTGTGATGACATTTTTTTGAGGTAGCAAAGGAGGGTCGAACGTGAAAGTCTCGGGATTGAAACAAACCCTAGTTTCTGATGTATCCGCTAGTTGCAGGTTAGTAGGGAACAGATGTATGCGGGCTGTAGTGGAGGAAAGCGTGGATATTCGTGGGTTGTAAAAGAGAAAGTTGTGTATCTGTGAAAATCTTATGAAAGTTTGAGTTTGACTAGATCTTGGTACTAGGTCCCTAAAGGTCTAAAGGAAGTCTACAGGTCAGCATCTTAGAGTTTTGTGTCATCTACAGAGGTATTGGTATGGTTGTATACTTGTTTTGATGGTTATTTCTTGTCATGGTATGGTGTATGCTTGAGGCATACTTAGTATGGTTGGTTTGGTATTTGGATATGGTATATCTTGGTTTCTTGGTTGAGTGAGGAGCACTCTTATATTTGTTTCAGTGTATGACATGGTTCTCATAGTTCATATCTTGAGTTGATATTATATGGTTGAGGCATATTAATGTTGTATGGTGGCATATGCATGAGAAACATGCATTGGTTCTTTGAGATACTTCATTGACGATATGGTACAGATATGCATATGGTTGATGGTATGGTATATGGTACATGTTACACATGGTTGATGCTCTAGTTCATGATTCAGTATTCCTTATTGATGTATCTTTGGTTCATGATTGATGCATAAGATAGTATGTATGTTGGTATACAGTTGATGCATGGTATGGTACAAGATTAGTTGGTTGATGAGACACAGATAGAAACAATGACAGAGATAGAGACAGTGAAAGAGATAGAGTGACAATGACAGTGATAGAGATAGAGTGACAGAGACAATGGCAGAGATAGAGTGACAATGGAAGTGGTTGTGATAGTGACAGTTGGTCTACACTTATATTTCAGGGTGGTAGGACAAGGCAAGGATGCGTGGTTGTAGCCACCTTCCGGTTGGAGCTGGAGAACTCGGGGGGTTGTATCCTCCTTCTGGTTGGAGCCAAAGAATTCACGATTTGTATCTTCCTTCAGGTTGGAGCATGAGAATAGGGGGTTGGAGCCTCCTTTTAGTTGTAGCTAGAGAATCAGGAAGTTGGTGCTTCCAATGAATGTATTCTTTTGATATATGAGAAAAGAATTATGTGGTTTTCTCCCATTTGGGTTTCCACATAAATTATGGTGTATTGTGTATCTATTGTGATGTGATGTTGTTTATGAATAATAATATTGTTGATGATATATTGAATGCTAATGATAAACTCCTAAATATTGGTGAAGAATATATTGTGGTTAAAAGTACTAAAATTGTTCATTATTGATTCACCCCCCCCAGTAATCCAACAATTGGTATCAGAGTAGGTCCTTCAAGAAGCAGTCTAACCACTGGAAGGAGATCATGTATCATGATAGGGTTGGGGTACCAAAGTTTGATGGTGAGAACTATGATTTCTAGAGCATAAGAATGAAAACTTATATACAAGCACAAGGATTCGATGTTTTGAAATCAATAGTAGATAGATACAAAGCACCTATCACTCCCTCGACAAATAGAGATGGAAAGAAGCTCGAAGAAAATGATTCAAGGGCTAGAAACGCTATCGAGAATGGTGTGACTCAAGCAATACATACCAATATTATGTAATGTGATTTCGCAAAAGAAATGTGGGGTAAACTGAAGACTATCTACGAAGGAGATGTGAAAGTTAAGGAAGATAAACTTCATATTTTCAGAGCCAAGTTTGAACAATTGAAGATGAATGAAGATGAAAACATAGCAGCCTAATTTCTATGAGTCAACGAGATAGTAAACGATATCAATTTTTTGGGAGACGAGATAAAGGAATAGGTCGTTGTTAAAAAGGCATTAAGATCTCTAACAATGAGATTTGATTCAAAAATTTCATCTCTAGAAGAAAGAGTGGACCTAGCCACAATGACCATGGATGAGTTGCATGGGATACTCACAGCTTATGAGATGAGGACACAGAAATACAATCCAATCACAAAGTTAGCAACATTCAAGGCATCCAATAAGATGAAGAAGAAAGATAAACAAAATCCAAAGTCATATTGTAGTTGCAGCGATGATTCAGAGGAAGATGAAGAGGTGGCTAACTTCATTAGAAGGCTGAAAAGAGGAACCGAAAAATACAAAGGTATGCTTCCATTGAAATGTTTTAATTGTGATAGTGTTGGTCATTTTTATAATAAATGTCCCTATAAGAAAAAGAAATGTAATGAAGAAGATGACTCTAAAAAGAAAAAGAAAATCCAAAAGGGTAGGAGAAACAAATTTTATTTTTTTAAGAAAAGTATTTGCACCAAGGAAGACAGATCCTCATCAAAAAAAGATGAAGTCGATGACAGTGATACATAAAGGGTACATTCATGGAAATAGAAGACTTCAATGAATCAGTCTCCGAAGAATAATGTGAAGAGGCAGAAGTCGATTACATGGAAGAATTGATGTGTTCCATGGAATATCTAAAGAAGGAAAAGTAGAAAAACAAGTCTCTCCAAGCGGAACTAACGAAGAAAGAAGAATCTTAGAAATCAAATGAAGTCAAGAAGACGATCACAAAGCTAAAACTCGAGGCAGAAGAAGATAAGAAAAATAATGAAGCACTTAGAGGGAATTTAAAATAAAGAGACATGACCATTGAAGGCTTGGAAGCAGAGATAGTCACTCTAAGAAAAGATCTTCTAAAGAAGGACATGCAACAAAACAACACCAAGATATTGGATAATATCATTAACAGTCAAATACCTTACTATGATAGATCTGGATTAGGATACAATTAAACACAGATAGAGAAACGTTCAAGCTCCAAAACGACAAAGCAAGAAGCAGAACCAAGAAGCTATGCAGAAGCCATCAAAGGTCCCTATAAGAAAGAAGAAGACAAGAAGACTCAAGAGGAATATTACAGAGACACTGCACCACCTAGAAGATTCAAAAGTCAGTATCAGCGACAGACAGGTATAGAAATAAATCAAGAAGAAGAAGGATTCAAAAGAGCAACACCATTCAGAAGATCTTCCACTCCTAGGTATCAAACTATTTTTCTTGGTTCATGTTATTCATGTTATAATTTTGGGAAAAAAATTGTGAATTGTAGAGCCAATACCAAGAACATAAGAAATGATGAGGGTTATACAAGAAACAGTTATCCAAGAATATCTCATGAAGCACATAATAGAAGCTATAACAGATTTGGATCATTGAGTGATGAGGTAAAATGCTACAAGTGCAACAATTTTGGACATATGGATAAATATTGAAGACTTATTGTTCCTCCAAGGGAATCAAAGCATAATATCAACAGTCATAAGAAGGAACCACAAAGTATATGGATAAGAAATAAGGATCAATTCAACACTGAAGAATGCAATCTTTCTCTACAATCTCAACACAAGAAACGTGGATGGTATGTTGACAATGGACGCTCAAAGCATATGATAGTTGATAAAGACAAATTTCTGACAATGAAGAAGGAAATATATGGATCAATTTCATTTGGGAATGACAACTCAACCATAATTATTGGAAAAGGGACAGTCAATCTCAGAAGTAAGGATGCCACAACATAAAAAAAATTACTGGTTGAAGACATGAAACGCAATCTGCTAAGTGTAAGTCAAGTGTGTGATCAAGGACATAGAGTTGTGTTTCACTCAAAGAATTGTGAATAAGAAAAGTAGAATCAGGCAAGTTGGTGGCTACAACTGTAAAAACTCCAAGCAACATATATGTTATAAATGAAATAGGACAGGAAAGATGTTGTTTAGGAAAGGACGATGAAAGTTGGCTCTGGCACAAAAGAATGAGTCACATAAATTTTGATAATCTTGTCAAAGTCATCAAAAAGGAAGTAGTAAGAGAAATTCCTGAGATTTCAAAGCCAACAAACATTTTATGCAAGCACTGTCTACAGGGAAAACAAACCAAGACAAAGTTCAAGTCAAAGGATTATTCCACAAGAAAACCATTGGAGATTGTACATATTGATGTAGTTGGACCAACAAGAACGAAGGGATTGAAAGGTGAACAATACTTTATGCTATTGGTTGATGATTACACAAGAATGACTAAAATTTTCTTTCTAAATAAGAATTTAGAGGCATTCAAAAAATTCAAGACATACAAAGAGATGGTTGAAACTAAGACAGAGTTGAAAATCAAGTGTTTGAGATCAAACAATGGAGGATAATTCACATCAAATGAATTCATGCAATTTTGTAGTGAGCATGGGATAAAGAGGCAATTCTCAGTAGCCATGACACCTCAACAAAATGAAGTTGTCGAAAGGATGAACAAAAAAGTACAGGAAATGGCCAGAACCATGTTAATGGATTCCAAGTTAACGGACATATTTTGGGTACAAGCAGTACATACAACAATTCACATCCAGAATAGAGGAATGCTAAAAACTAATAGTGATAAGACTCCATAAGAGCTATGGAAAGGAAGACCAACAAATGTGAAGCACTTCAGAGTATTCATAAGAAAATGCTACATCAAAAGAGAAGATGGCAGAATTGGAAAATTTGATTCTCGAGTTGACAAAGGCATACTGGTTGGGTACTCAAGCAAAAGGAAAGCATACAAATGCTTCAATCTAAGACTCAACAGAATAGTAGAAATCATCAATGTCACGATTGATGAGACATATGGACGAAAGATAAACAAAAGTATCAAATATTTAGTGGAACCATGATCACGAAGAAGATTTGAAAGAAGAAGAAGTAGATGAAGAATTAGATGAAGAAGACAAGCAACCAGAAATAGATTAACAATAAAAGGATATTCAAGTACCTCCAAAGACACCCAGCAGATGAGTTCATAAAAATAATCCATCAGAACATATCATTGGGAACAAAGATGCAGGAGTTGAAACTAGAATAAGAATCTACTCACCAGAACAACAACATATAGCAAGTGCTATCTACTATTGGGCCGAGCAGGTTTGAAGAAGCTGACAAGGATGAACATTGGATAAAAGCTATGGATGAAGAGTTAGATCATATAGAGAAGAATGAGACATGGGAAATGGTTCCAAGACCAAAGAACAAGAACGTCGTTAGTACAAAATGGGTCTTCAGAAACAAGTTGAACGAGGATGGAAAGGAAGACCAGAAAATGTGAAGCATTTCAGAGTATTTGGAAGCAAATGCTACATCAAAAGAGAAGATGGAAGAATTGGAAAATCTGATTCTCGAGTTGACAAAGGCATATTGGTTGGGTACTTAAAAAAAAGGAAAGAATACAAATGCTTCAATCTAAGACTCGACAGAATAGTAGAAAGCATCAATGTGACTATTGATGAGAAAGATGGACGAAAGATAAAAGAAAGTAGCAAAGATTTAGTGGAACAAGATCACGAAGAATATTTGAAATAAGAAGAAGTGGGTGAAGAATCAGATGAAGAAGACGAGCAACTAGAAGCAGAGAAAGAAAAACATGATCTTCAAGTACCTCCAACGACACCCAGCAGACGAGTTCAAAAAAATCATCCATCAGAACAAATCATTGGGAATAAAGATGCAGGAGTTGAAGGTAGAATAAGAATCCACTCAGCAGAACAACAACATATAGCACTAATATCTACTATTGAGCTGATCATTTTTGAAGAATCCAACAAGGATGAACATTGGATAAAAGCTATGGATGAATAGTTACATCAGATAGAGAAGAATGAAACATGGGAACTAGTTCCAAGACCGAAGAACAAGAATGCCATTGGTACAAAATGGGTCTTTAGAAACAAGTTGAACAAGGATGGGCAGGTACCAGGAACAAAGAAAGATTGGTATGTAAAGGATATGCTCAGGTTGAAGGCATATATTTTGAAGAGACATTTACCCCAGTTTCCAGAATGGAAGCAATCAGACTGATCCTAGCTTATGCATGTTCCAAAAATATTAAAGTTTATCAAATGGACGTGAAATCAACATTCCTAAACGAAGATCTAGAGAAATAAGTCTACATTGAGTAGCAGAAGGATTTTTGTTGTCAAAGAAAGAAAATTATGTTTGCAGGTTGAAGAAGGAATTATATGGTCTCAAATAAATCCCCAGAGCATGGTATTCAAGAAAATGCTATGCAGGCAACAATCTCTACATAAAGGTAAATCAAGATAGTATCATGTTAATTGAAGTTTATGTTGATGATATTATTTTTGAAAGTGATAATGACAGGATGATGAGTCAGAAATTTTCCAAAGACATGCAAAATGAGTTTGAGATGTCATTGTTTGGAGAGTTGTATTTATTTTTGGGTCTCCATATATGTCAGAGAAACAAAGGTATATTTATTTCTCAGACCAAGTATGTCAGAGAAATGTTGAAGAAGTTTGGAATGACAGATTGAAAATCAGTCAGTACTCCTATGAAGACCAGTTGTAGGTTAAGTAAGGATGATTATTTTAAGGATGCAGATCAGAGATAGTATAGATTGATGATTGACAGTTTAATCTATGTGACAACTTCTAGACCGGATGTGATGCAGGCACTTGGACAGGTTGCAAGGTTTCAAGAAGCACCAAATGAATCACATGTTATGGAAGTAAAGAGGATATTCATATATCTCAAAGGTACATAAGAGTTTGATTATGGTATCCAAAAGGGAAGGATCTATCACTTTTTTCCTACAAAGATGCATATTGGGCAGGTTGCATTGATGATAGAAGAAGTACAAGTGAAGCAATTTTTTACTTGGGAGAGTGTTTGGTATCATGGTTAAGAAAGAAATAATCATCAATATCTTTGTCTATAGAAGAAGTAGAATACATTACATCAACGGCTTATTGTACTCATGTTCTTTGGATGAAGCAGACCTTATAGGATATACAATTAAAGTGTGATGACCTCATTACAATACTTTGTGACAACACCAGCACAATCAATATATCTAAGAATCATGTGATTCATTCTAAGACGAAGCACATTACGATCAAGTATCATTTTCTACAGGAACATGCTACTGAGAAGAAAATCAAGTTAGAGTATGTCAGGACAAAAGAGCAGATTGCAGATATCTTCACCAACCCGCTTACAAGGGAAACGTTTGGGTATCTACGACAGAAGCATGGAATATATTTTTCCCCACAATGATCCACATGGCATCAAATGTAACAAGATATGGGGAGAGAAACAAAAGTCTTGAAGAGTTCAAGTAACGAATTATTTTGAATTTTTTTCATATACATCAAAGAGTTACATGAGGAAGCACCATGAAGAGAAAAGTTAGCAGATGCCTATAGACAAGGGGAGCATCCCCAAGAGGAGGATCACCCTTTTATGTTGATGTCAAATGGGGAGAGATAGAGAAATACATGGAGACAAAGAGAGATAAGCATGTAGACAGGGAGAGTGAATGTCACAGGGGAAGCATGGGCATAAGTGTTGTCATGCCTAAGTGTTTCCATCAATGTCAAAGGGGGATATTTTTGATAGTTTGGTTATCATTTATGTTAATCAAGGAATATGGAAAAGATAGAGAGAGTAAATGCAGGCAAGACACTCATAAATGGATAGTACTCGTTGTGCCATTTCCGGTGATATGTGGAACACCATGTAGTTCCTCGCAGTTAGGGAGATATGACTTTGTGAAGTTGTAAGCCTTGAACAAGAGGTCAAGAAGCCCCTAGTTGGTTACAATTCTTTAATGAAAGGGTAAATTTGTCGTAACAAGAAAACCCTAGAAAGCCTAATTTAAGGAGAGGATTTACCTAGAAAAAGTATAAATACACCTCAAGGAGTCATTCACAAGTACACTCACACACTCATTCATTGATTATATATCTTGTGAACTAGTGATCTTTTTCCAAGGTTGTGACGACATTTTTCTGAGGTAGCAAATGAGGGTCGAAGGTGAAAGTCTCAGGGTTGCAAAAAACCCTAGTTTCTGAGGTATCCGTGAGTTGCAGGTCAGTAGGATGCGGATGTACGTGGGCTGTAGTGGAGGAAAGCACGGATATCCACGGACTGTAGAAGAGAAAGTTGTGTATCTTTGAAAATATTATGAAAGTTTGAGCAGATGTTGGTACCAGGTCCCTAAAGGTCTAAAGGAAGTCTACAAGTTAACATGTCATAGTTTCAGGTTAGCTACAAAGTTATTGGTATGGTTGTATACATGTTTTGATGGTTACTTCTTGTCATGGCATGGTGTATGCTTGAGGAATACTTAGTATGGTTGGTTTGGTATTTGTATATGGTATATCTTGGTTTCTTGGCTAAGTGAGGAGCACTCTTATATATGGTTCATTGTATGTCATGGTTCTCATAGTTCATATATTGAGTTTATTGTACATGGTTGAGGCATATTCATTTTGTATGGTGGAATATGCATGAGGGACATGCATTGGTTCTTTGAGATACTTCATTGATGATATGGTACATATATGCATATGGTTGATGGCATGGTATATGGTACAGGTTACACATGGTTGATGCTCTAGGTCATTATTCACTATTCCTTATTGATGTATCTTTGAGCCATGATTGATGCATGAGATAATATGTATGTTGGTATATAGTTGATGCATGGTATAGTATAAGTTAGTTGGTTGATGAGAAGATACAAGTTGATGGGACTCAGACTGAGACAGTGATAGAGATAGAGATAGTGACAAAGATAAAGTGACAGTGACAGTGATAGAGATAGACTGATAGAGATGGTGGCAGAGACAGAGTGACAGTGGCAATGGTTGTGATAGTGATAGTTGGTCTACACTTATATTTCATGGTGGCGGGATGGGGAAATGATAGGTGGTTGTAGACACCTTCCAGTTGGAGTCGGAGAACTCGGGGGGTTGTAGCCTCCTTCTGGTTGGAGCCAGAGAATTTAGGGAGTTGTAGCTTCTTTCAGGTTGGAGCCTAAGAATATGGGGGTTGGAGCCTCCTTCCTTTTGTAGCTAGAGAATCAGTAAGTTGGTGCTTTCAATGAATGTATTCTTTTGATATATAAGAAAATCATTATGTGGTTTTCTCCCTTTTGGGTTTCCACGTTGTTGAGTTACGAAAAAGGTATAAATATCTTCATTTTTCCCACAGTTCATGATACAATTTTGATTGATTCTTTAGATAGTTAGGGATAGATAGGAAAAAGTATGATTAATATGCTTCTTAGGGTTGTTATTAAAGTTTTGTTAAATAGATTCTAATTTATGATTGGAATGGTTTAATTTTGTTGCAGAATTGGATAAATAACTGTCAAAGATAACCAAAGAGATTTTGGCTATGCGCAAGCTATTGGAGGTTGAAGACTTTTTAGGTGCAAAGCAGTTTTGAAAATAATGCATTGTCTATATTGTAACTTTATAATAGTAAAAAGGTCGTGGCTGCGGCGTAGTGGTAAGGTCGGTCATGTAACGACGGTCAGGTCTCGGGCTCGAACCCGAACATGGCCGTTGCTCGTTGTTTGATTAACCATTCCGAGCCAAGCTCACCACCTTTTAAGGTCGTGGGTGTGGCGTAGTGGTAAGGTCGGTCATGTAACGACGGTCAGGTCTCGGGCTCGAACCCGAACATGGCCGCTGCTCGCTGTTTGATTAACCATTCCGAGCCAAGCTCACCACCTTTTAAGGTCATGGGTGCGGCGTAGTGGTAAGGTCGGTCATGTAACGATGGTCAGGTCTCGGGCTCGAACCCGAACATGGCCGCTGCTCGATGTTTGATTAACCGTTCCGAGCCAAGCTCACTACCTTTTGCCCAAAGGGGTTGGATCTAATGGTGGAAAGCGAGGATTTTTTCACTGTTGGGCAAGGTTCAATTCTCGTGAGGGCTTTACCTGGAGCCATGGGGACACCTTGAGGTAGTGGTCGAATGTGTGGTTGCACCCAGAGATACTATAATAAATGGTATCGTGACCCGTGCACACATAAGTGGAT